>JACEVL010000199.1:1081507-1086507 GCA_020284085.1 Aporrectodea caliginosa
TGCTTCAGTAGAATTTGATCAATTTTCCAAACAAGTATTTATTGCCAGAAACCTTCCGAATGTTGTGTTTTCCTCGGAATATCGTCCGCGAACATTGTTTAGACTAATCTGTCAGCCGAGAGAACAAACAAAGAATTAATTTGCTGTAAACAAATCGTTTAGGAAACCGAGTGTTGACAGGTTTCAGCTGACATATGATGACCAGATGATCCTGTATATCCGAAAGCAAATAGAATATAATGTTTAGATGTAAATATATACATATAGAATTCTATGCATGGATGTGTCTATCTGTGAGTGTACAATGTACTGTGTACATGTATCTATATAATGTACATGTATGTAAAATGTATATATATTATGTATGGATATGTACGCATGTTTGCATGCATGTTTCATTGTACGTGCGCACATATTTTTATATCTATATGTACTTGAATGTATTTATGTGTGTTTGTATGTATACGTACGTAATTGTAATTAGGAACTTCTATTGCGCCGGTGTCTAATGCACAAGGCATCAACCGATGGCACACCAAAACCAAGCGTAATCAGCTCAACGTCCAGAAGATCAGTCCATAAGAGACAGAGAGGCAGTCTACGGCGGATATCTAAGTATGTGAGTATGTATGTAAGTTATGTATGCATGTTGCATGCATGTGTGATTGTGTATGTACGTACACATGCATATATATGCACGCATATTTCCATGACTATATATATGCATGTAAGATGTATCTATACTGGTGCTGTAGAGGCAGTAGGCATAGACGCACGATAAATGGTTAGGATTTCCAACGTGGGTGGATTTGCGTAGTATAATAGCACTTAGTATTCCATCACTGTCGGAATTATCTGATATAGACGGCGTATAGTATACAGTTACTGGTGGGCGGATATATTTGCCTCGGCTGGTCCAAGATTCACAAAATTGCTGTTTCATCCTTCTCTCCCGGTTATACCACCCTGAATGTAACACTCCGAATGTAAGGCTCCGGGAGAGGGACCATCGGACTACTTTATAGTTATTCGGAGTTCTGTGGGTCTAACTTCGGACGCGCTGCGGCTGGTATATATGTGCCATGAAACCAGCCACAGCGCTGGTATAATTTTATGTATACGTAACTATTTATAGATTCCGTCTTGTTTTATTATCCATCTTTTGTCATTCTCTGCAATCGCCATAATGTTTATTATCATTAAAATAACATGTATACCGCACCCTGCTTCTCTTGCTTTCATCTAGATAGTTCCCCGTAACTAAGACTTACTAGGTACTCAATTCCCAGAACGGCATATCATCTCTGACATATTGTACATGTATATGTAATGTAGATCTATGCTTGCTTGTTTGTAACTATGCGTGTATATATGTTTGCATGCATGTTTGTATGTACACATATAAGTATGCATGCATACATGTATACACTTATACAGAGACGAATAAAGATATATTATTTCATCAAATGCACTGACATAGGCTACATATGAATAGTTGATTTTTAAAATCAACCTCAGAGGGCAAATGTCCCTGCCGCCCAAATGACGTCCCTGCATGCTCAAGTATACGAATGAGACTTGGTTTTCTTAACTACCACGGCTTCGTCAGACCAAACGATAATTTTAACAAGACATGGGTTTATATAAACATTCTAGTCACTAGATGCCCGAAACATGGTCGCTAGGTGTCTACCCTAAACTTGCCACTCATGACGAACACTCCTTTCAAACAAAGACATCCAAGAACACTAAGACATACAAAACCATACTCAAAGATATCTAACGCAAGACTTAGTAATACCTAACAATAGTTAGATATGTCATGAGGCAAAAATATATATAAAGAAATATTAATTAACAATTATAAGCATTATATAGTGTAGAGACATTATCATTCGCTGTCGTACATAATATTTACGAGTAAGGCCTATAGCGAGTTACGGGCAGCTGCCTGAGCAGTAACTGTTATCATTGAGAGGCTGGATCTCTACGGGGATTGGCCTGAACTGATGTGCGTGCCTTGCAGGCCTACGCTTCAGTATAAAACCTAGCGCTCTCTAGATTAGGGAGCTCTTTGACGGTTCAGCTCAGAGGTAGAGTTATTATTATTATTACGTAGATTATTATTCTGGGTGGGTTAGTAGTAGATCATTATCTTTGGAGTTATTATTATTATCATTATCTTAAGGAGTCAATTATTATTAGTTAGAGTTGTTGTATTACTTACTAGTTTGTCGTCATCACGATTATTATTAATTACTTTGTAATTGTAATTCTGTATGTTCCGTAACTAATTGTAGCCTATGTATTTGTTTTAATGAATAAGAAATATTATAAAACGTTATTGTCAGTTTCTTTCATGTGTAGCTAGCTTCCCCAGGTTTAGGTGGTTCTTGAATAAATAGTCTGTCGTGGTGGACGCGCCTACATAGCTATCTCATTCAACAACTACGTAATTACCGAATCGTCTAGATAGAAGGACTCCAGTTAGGAGTCTCATTACAGTTGGTGGAGAAAGGGTTTGAATCTGGTACACGCTCTCATTAGTCAATTATCGTAATTATACCATATTTTCATTCTCGTTGTAACTTAGGCGCCAACGGCGATTTCTCGCCTAACGCCGCTGTGGTCATTCGTTACATAGGCTATTACTATCACGTAGTTAAATTTTTGCAATATTTTATTTATGCTTTTTCCTTTAAACTTGTCAGTTAGTTATTTTTCTTTATTTTGTTCTTTATATTTTGGGGTTTATTTAGTTTAGATTTTATTAAGAACCGTCAACTTTTTCTCGTCTTCCTATTGGCTTCTCTTCACTACCACCCTTAATTAGTCCACTTTCTGATCGTCTTTTCCACTGAACATTCAGTGGCCAGCCACTAAGTACTCTTCACAGTTCGCGTGGCCAGTCTACAGCGACTCTCTGATTCGTCAGCCTCCTCTGACCGCTGCCGATGTTATCTGCGGGCGTCTTCTATTACCGGTCTGTTATCTCTCTGATAGTCGTAGACTGCAGTACAGGTTAGTGTTGTTGCTCCATCCTTCGTTGATTTGTTCTAGTTGTAATGGCCGATCAATCGCCCAGTTACATTTATATGTTGGAGTGGATAGATGCGTTGCCTCTTCCTCCCTTTCCTCCGTTGCCGGAGCCAGTTCGGACACCTGCAGGGTTGTGTAGAGGTCGGGGACGTGCTGAATCTTTCTGTAGGCCTCCGTTGCTGGAGCAAGTTCGGACGCCTGGGTTGTTCAGAGGTCGGGGACGTGCCGAGTCTTTCCGTAGGCCTGCGTCGCCTCCGAAATGCGGATCGTCCGCTTTTCACTGTTCCCCCTGGACGAGCCACAAATTACGTTCCTTGGTCTTCGTATCCTATGTATGCTGCACGGACTTGTATGCATCCCACGACTCCGTCCTTTCTTATGATTGCCGATGATCTGGCTAAAGCGTGCGCACGTCTAAAGCTTAGACCGGAGTGGGCACATTTGTTTGATCCCACCAAATAAACTCTGTCTGACTTCGTCTGCGCCCTTTTCATTTGACTTATCAGCGCCATGTCAAATTACTGTCTAGGTATCATTTTACTGACTATGTCTTTTTGGCTATAGCGAAGTTTCTTTATTTTTGTAACAGTCTGTTTGCAATATTATTTTCTGTCTGTTCATTACGGATTCATTTCAGTTACACACAGACATATAGACCCTAAGTCTAGTCCAAGTAATGTATATTCGTCATTAGTCGTCAACGGTAGTGCAGGCGAATAGGCTACTCTGTGCTTGTCAGCCTAATATTACAGTTCGGAAATCTAGCCTTAGAAACGTTTTCCATATAGTCGGTTTTTAGCTAAGGTATAGGCCGTTATTTTTAAGTTTCGACAGATTGCTTCAAATTATTATTGTTTCTTAAGTGTATACATATACGCGTATACGCTCTGATCACTATGTGTGTGTTAAATCAGTTATATACACTGTTACCGAAAATCGTGGAGAGACCATGGAAAATGACATCTTTGGGTGGACTCAATTAGAGGAAAGGTGGCATGCCATTTCTGTCGTGGAGATTACCATCAAGCGTGTGATGCGCTTGTTAAACCTGACCAGGAGTGGAATATAACACGAGTTAGATCTAATGCGTGCATCAGATATTCCCAAGAAGCTGTGTCCATGGTATCACCCGGCCGTTAGTCTCAGACTGCGACATCTGCTCTCATTATCAGACGGAGACCCAGATAGAGCCGTTATTGCCCACCCGCCCCATGGGATATAGTCGGTATACCGACAAGGATCATTTGGTGTGGCAGAATGTCTGAAGTTTGCAGCCCCTGGGAATTCTAGGCAGACACCTCTTCAGCGCGATACCCCAAGTAGGCCCCTAATGTCAAGCCAGAATCGTCCGTTAAAGCCGTCCAGAGCTTGATGCCAGCGAAGAGGGATGCCCACGTATACACAATATTATACGACATCTGGATATTGCATTCCTCTGCGCTCGAACCGTAGCATTATAGAAATAGATGTGTTAGCAATAAAGCAGTATTAAAATACCTTACTTCGTCTAATCTCCGAGTTTAGAAATAAATTTTTGAAAGCGTAATTCTTCAAGTAGTCTTGTAATTAAAATTATGACTGAGGTCTCGAACTCAAGGTGGAGCGTATGCTTATAAAGAGCCGTTATTTTCAACCATCCGAAAACCGGTGTTAAGCAGCATAAGACAACTTGGAGACATTCCTGTACGCTCAACTAAGAGATCTACAACGAATGCACACAGCACAGTGAGTTGTACTTTTTACTGTTATAGTGCAAATGCCAAATTATTACTGACGTCGATTAACACATACAATAGGCCTACATAGTGCTACACGTAAACAATGGCTCACGCCAAATAATACTGATGATGATGGTGGTGGCAGTGGTGGTGGTGGTGATGACGATGATGACGACGATGGTGGAGATGACGATGATGATGGTGCTGATGATGATGGCGGTGGTGGTGGTGGTGATGGTAATG
>JACEVL010000199.1:1089007-1241507 GCA_020284085.1 Aporrectodea caliginosa
CGATGTGCAGTATCCTTCGGAACTTGCAAATACGTGCAATTTTCTCCATAGCTGTGTGGGTTGACTTGCCCCCAAAAGGAAAAATTCGTCCAGCGATTCAAAGAAACTTAAACTTGCTGCTTAAAGGATTGCATTGACAGATACTCTGCATTGACAGATACTCTGCGTACCAGTTTCAGTCATTATTATTATGCATAAATATGTTATTTAGATTTCCAGTCTGGAGTGGCTAAAGACTGTTATGAACTGACTTCTTCAATAAATTACTATTATTTTTGCTTTCGTTTGAATCTCTGCTTGGTAGTGCATGCTTTTTCATACTGTTATCAGCATAGTGTATATATATTTTTCTTAGTAAAAATCTATATAAAAGATATTATGTTTTGTCTTAAATCTAGCTAGAATCAATCATTTCTATTTACATGCGGCCATAATTTTGAGCATCATGATATTAATTAGAATAATTAAAAGGAAATGAAAATGAGAATAAGCTGAAATTTCCCACGAGTTAGTGGTAGGTTACACTATTGAGCTAAAGCGAAAATGTCCCATAAGTGAGTGGCAGATTCCACCATTGAACTGAAGTGGAAATTTCCCATGAGAGTGGGTCCACCTTTCAAATATGGAGAGTAGCCATGAGCAAGTGGCAGACTCCACCTTTCAGATAGGGTGGAGAGCAAGTGGTAGATTCCACCTTTCAGATAGAGGGAAAAGTTCCCAGTTATGATGGAATATTCCACCTAAAGTCAAGGGTGGAACTGGACCACCTTTGTATAATGGTGGAAATATTTCCACCCTAGGGTGTTGTTTGTGGACCACCAACTTTAGTGGAGATCTCCACCTTTCCCGAAGGGTGGAAAGTACCGATCAGTGAGTGGTAGATTCCACCCTTCAGCTAAGATGGAAAGTTCCCAGTTATGATGGAATATTCCACCTAAAGTCAAAGGTGGAACTGGACCACCTTTGTATAATGGTGGAAATATTTCCACCCTAGGGTGTTGTTTGTGGACCACCAATTTTAGTGGAGATCTCCACGATTTTTTTTAACAGTGTATATATCTTTTGCTAGACTTGAGAGGTTGTTCCTCCTGTAAAAAAAATACATACATAGAGACATACATAATTATATAGTTTCCTATTTCCTAGGACTATCAGAAATTAGATGTGAGCATCAAAAGGACATTGCGATTTTTTCTTTCCTTGCGTTTTTATTAGTTTTACGGTGGTATAATGGGGTTGGGTATGTTTTGTTTCACTTCTCCATACTTGTTTTAGTTTTAGCATTTTAGGGTTGCTCAGTCATGTTAATATACATTCATACTTCAGTCTAGTCATGCATACATACTTACATGCATGCGTGCATCATGCATGCAGCATACATACGTACGTGTGTACATATAATAATGCTTCATCTGTACAACTATCGTTACTAACATGCCTACATTTTTGTTGTAGCAAAAATTCGTTATTACCCTATTGTTTAATTACATTTGTCTTACTATACATTTTTTTTACAGGCTTCATTGTCATTATCGTGTGTCTTACTGTTCCCTCATTTCATCATCATTCTTGTGACTCGCTGTTCTAAAATGATAACAGTCTCGCAACGACTACATATCAGCTGTACTGTAGTGTTTAATTTTAGTAGCTGTCATTATCAGCTTTAGGGGGATATTGGTTTGATGGATGCGTGGGCCTATAGCAGCTGGCAGCACTAGGTATTCGTTTACGTGTCTAGGCGGTCTGCTAGATTTACCTTAGACCAGATGTTTCTCACGTCTCTTTAAAAAAAAATCATATAATCACTTGACTTCTTTAAATTTGCCTGAAGGTTGATTTTTGTATATCGTATAGCTTTTAAGCTGCCACTACTTTTGTGAGATTTTTGACATGATAGATTAGTTCCCAGTTATTTCTTCCTATACCTGGACGGTTTTGGTATTTCGCAAGGATTTCTCCTTGTCATAAGACGTCTACTGCTACTAATCGGGATTTATTATCTTCGTGCTATGATCTCCTACGGGTATATCCAGGCCAGTTGTTCTGAATTTCATTTTAACCCTGGTTTTTTTTAATTCTCTACAGACATGTGTGCCTTGACTCTGTTGCCTTAGCTAATTCGAAACGTTGGTATTTTCCCATTATCTTCAGATGTCTGGCATGTTGGTTGGGGGTGTCTATAGCACTTAAGGGCACTTTCATCTTGCAATCATATGTCTGTCGACGCACGCTCCATATGCATCTTCAAACTCTAGTTACATTTTGCAGCTGTGTATTACTTTAGTGTCTATTTTATAATGTAACAGTTACTTCCATTACCGCGGCTGGCAGTTTGACCTCCATTTCACTTAGATTATTCCAGATGTTCGTAATTTTTTTATCTTAAGATGTCTAGCCTGTAGGTTAAAGGAGAGGGGTGTCTAGCACGCCAGGGTTTTTTCTTCAAACTAATAACTGAACGTTTCTTCTTTCGCATGTCTCTTCACTCAAACACACGTTCCAGCTGTTCATCAGTTTCGTGTATACCATTCGGGTAACAGGTCATTCCATTAAAGGCTGGCAGTTTTTAAATTATTTCTATCTGCTGAGAATTATACCGAAGTGCCCTACAGCCATTCATCACTTATTTCAGGCTTAGAGGTCTTTCTTCAGCCTCTCTTCTCTTACGCCGTTCTAGTGTTACAAATTTAGGACTTCTGTTCTGACAGTGTTTCTAATAATGTATCCTGTCCGTTTTAAGCTCATGTCAAACATTTTATTTAACTCTGCATTACACCGCTGGTCATTTTATCCAGCTGCTGTCTCAACTTCCATTTCGTTATCTGTAGGCCTATCCGCGTGTAGAGAAATTCAATCATGCATGGTATATAATCCAGGTGCATGCCATTCATCATTCAATTATTCCTACATTATCGGTTGCTTTACCTTGATTTTACTGATTTCTTTTTGTTCATTCAATTTCAAAGCAGTCATTTTTATAAAACAATGCATTTTACTTAGTCGTATGGTCATACGAATACTTCAATTTTATTATTCGTTGCTCGTTTTTATAATTATGAGTGTCTTTTGTTTAAACTTCTAATCACTTATGGCAGTATTAACGGTATATTAACTTATCTTAAGTTACATAAATATTTTGTATATAATAATTGTGCTTGTCATATAACTGACATCGTCAGCTACAGTTTGCATAGTTAGGTTTTCTTTTCATGTTGATGCATTCTATTTTGGGTTGATTTCAGGTTAAAAGGTTTATGTGTGAGCTTTGATTACACATCAGCAGCTCATGTGCATTTTCATACAGTTTTTTTATATTATTTTAGAAATTTTTTATAAAGGCAGATATTGTCTTGTTCTTAAGTTTTTTGCATGCATTTTGCTTTTATATAAGGGTGCGCTATTTCAAATTGTGCATCTTTTGAAAAAAGAGGTTATAATTTGTAGTTTATACATATATATTTGTGTTAGCTATTTAATTCATATGTTAGAGTAATCTTTATCTCTCTCCGCTCCCACCGACCGAGTTGAGAAAAGGGCAGTCCTGTCAAACATCGACGATAATGAACGTTGAACCACAGGTCATTGACAGACAGGTGGAGCATCTAGCGAGTGCCAAGGGCATTACCACTTGTTCGTCTGCGTGTTAAAGGCGATAAAGGGGATCTCAAAAGAGAAGAAAAGACTTTTCTTTAACAGTATCGCTTTCTTATGCCAATCACGTCATATCACGTCGCACTTGTGCCTCCTCCATATCGCATACTTCGTTCGGCGTTGTCGAGCTATCCATTGCGCACGTCACCACTACGCATGTTGTCTACGCGTTACGAAAAGAGCTATGTAGTGCTCCTTCATTAAAGACGATGTACGTCACCACTGTTCATCGACGCGCTGCTGAACAATTTACTGAATTGTCGCTCAACGCAAACCTCCAGGCTCACGTTACCATTGCTGGACGCGTCAATCCACGTCACCATATTCCACGTCTGATCGCCTATACGTGCGTGTCTGGCAGAACATTTGAACGCCGCATTACTGCTAAATGGTGCGATCTAGCCTGTCACCGACGTCCTCGTTATAGAGATAGCATAACTCTGTCTCCTCATCAGATCGTCGCGTATAATTATGTGCCTCATACGACGTCGATCATATAGCCGAGCTTACGAGAACTTCGAGAAGACCTCGCTTTTCTGCAGGTTACGTTACAATGACGTTATCAACTGCTCATTGCGGTTAAACGATGTTTCGTGCGCCTATTAATCAGCGAGTCTTCCGTTCTCCAGCCTACGTCGAAATTAGTCTGACGTTAATCAGTCTTCGCTGTACAATTACAGAATGCCTCCGCCTCCTTCGTCACCACATCTGCTCCCATGCCTAATGACAATGCGACGATTTTGCAACGCCAGTGTCACCATCTACCGTTGACTCTGTGCCTTTACCGCGTCATTCTACGTCCAACTCAGACGATATAGTCGCCAATGACGTAGTCAATTCTCCAGACGACGCATCTGATCAGCAACCGTCACAATCGCCGCTTGCTTCGAGCGTTCAACCTCATACAGCTGTTTCTACGAATCAGACTGACGACTCGAGGCAACCTTCCACTTCTACTGCGTTGGATGATGTGGCTGTTGATACTCAAAACCCCTCTACGAGTCAAACGTGTGTTTCCGCGGAGAGCTGTTTTGTCTTTATTCTTCTAGCGTATATATTCACAATGAGTCTGTTCTATTATATACAAACGTCTATGTTTATAATTATGTCTATGACGTTTTCAATGAACTCGTTCAAAGCGATAATGTTTATTCAACGATTTTGATGATTTTGTATTATGCTAGTGTTCATCTTTGACAGACAAGTCAGATTTTATAAGCGAGATTATGCTTTATTATCGATTCTTATCTTTTATATGAGAATTTTTCATTATTCATTTTATATATTATTTAAATGTAGAGTGGTGCACACTTTAAAATTTTGTTCCTAGATTAATCTTTCGGTCACAAACTTATTTTGTGACACATGAGCTCAAATTAGTTCCAAAATATTTCTATCTAGTTTTGACCGAATAATTCGTCTGACAAAATTTATCTACATCGGTTTTACTCGCTTGGGATCGTAAGTTTAGAGTTTAATCATAGAGTTTAGAGTTTAAATAAGCTCTGTCATAAATTACATTTTCATTACGGTTCTACGTCGATAGTCTACTTATCAAGAGCAGGATACATCGCATTGTTCGTAGCTATAGGCTATGTTTTACTAGCAGCTTATAAGCTCACGATTTAATGACTTATTGTCATATTATTTTATTCGTGTTATGAGTTTCTAGGTTTTTTTTGTCGTTTTCATATGCTATTTTACTGATTTTATGACGTCGTCGTTATATTCGTTTTATTAGCACCATATAACCGACATTACACCTATGTATATATTATCATGTATCGCTATTTTGACTGATTAATTATCAGAAGTTTTTCTGGACTATTCGTCAAATAGTTGATTTATTGCACATTTTCAAAGTTTTTCTTGACTATCAGTCAACGACAAATGTGTAATATAGTATTCTTCTCGTGACTATCAGTCATAGTGTTTAAGTGTTAAGTATCAACATAATATTAATCGTCGACGTTTTTCTCTGATATCATATCAGCACAGCAAATCGTATTCAAGTGACATGTCTTATTATTATGTATACAAGTCTAACACAGAGGCTTAAATAACAGTAATGCAGATTATTATCAAAGTTAAAACATTAACTATATTAACTAGTCATTGACAACATGACATTTTATCATTATACGGATCTTGAGTTATCTAGTTCGAATCTCGAATAGATTTTGCTACGCATATTATCGTTGCGTATAGTTTAACGGGCTTACGTCCTTAGTTCGCTCATCGAGCATATTTAATTAACGATATTCGATTTTAAGAGTTCAACGAACTTGTGATTTAGCTCATCGAGCTTAGTTTTGGGAAGTTATCATTCTTGGTTTTGTGTGGATTATTGTCCATGGGTCGCACTTATTAAGTGGCGCTGTGAAAGGAAGTAATTTTTACAGGGCTATCAGTCCTTGATCGTAGTGATGTTATACACGCTGTGTTAGCGTGTTAGTGAGGAAACGTATTTCTTGTTTGTTTAGGAGGAGAATTTCGCTTGAATATTTACTGACCATCGTGTCTCAGTACGCAGATACTTAGCACTGCCGTTTTTTTAATGGTTAGTATATATTGGGATACTGTGGTTTAGTGCGTAGGTCATGAACCAATTCAGACTTATTTATCGCCATAGTATAGCGACCCTAAGCAAGTTGCTCACCCATACTTGTTTGTGAAGAGGAAGTGGCAAACCCTTTACTCATTTCATGGCCATCTGGTGTAAAAGCCTCGACCTGTTTTAACGCAGATTTTATATCATCATCATCATCATATTTTTTACCTCGTGTAGTTACGTTTTGATGGCTATGTGTTTTATAAGATACGAGATTAATGTGTGCCTAGTTACTTATTAAAAGGACTATATACTCTATTTTTATCAATATGTCATAGACTGCATTTTAATATTTTATTGTCACTGATATTGCACATATATATTTAATTAATTTTTGGTTTATAACTTAATTCTCGACTTGCATGTTTTGAGTCATGACGTAAGGTTTTCACTCATCCTGTGTTTGATTAGCGTTGAGTATGTAATCTTTCCGGTGTGATTCATATTATTTCAAGAGCTATCGTCAGCAGGTATACCATACCTCGATAAGCATATTTTTACTAGTTAAAGTCGTGCCGATAAGCGTACGCATATTATTTTTAGGCTATTTTATTTACGAGTCACATGGGTCAGGTTTGTGCAAAACATGCTTTCTTTCACCATGGGGTGTAAAACTTCGTATTATGGCACATTGCATTTGACAAATTACCAAGTTCACTCTAATTTTGTTATGAAATTTTATGACTTCATACAAGTCGTGTTTTATAGATTCTTTATGGTTACTTCATGATCTATCACAGATTTGTGTTTCAACATTTACTTCATATTATTCATATTTTTTCACGTACTATATCTATAGCAGTGTCATAGTTTATCTCGTAAGTCTATGTTTTCTTTGTTCGGTATATAAGTGTTAACCTTGTCTTGGTTGTTACAGGGGATCGTGTTAATGAATGTTGATAATGTTCGTTTATAGTCATTTTATATTAGTTAAGCGTTGAGTATCCATCCTTCTATTGTGACTTAGTTTATTTTTTTTGCTCGCATTTGAAGGTTTTACCTCGCTGCAGCAATTGTATAGTTGTAGTTAAGCCGTGCCGAAAGCGCATGCAAAGTAAGCCTATTTAAGGTTTCTTTCCGTTATTACGGGTTATTTACAGTTTTTATCTATTATTTTATAAGTCACTTAGTTCGATATTACACTATATGCTTTCTTTTATAATTGATTTCATAAACGTTCATACAATTGCAGTTCACAATTCTTATTTTACCATCCTAAGATGTTGTTTCAATTACATGATTTCAGGCGTTGTCAAAATGTAGTATTTGTATTAAGAATTATGTACAAGGGTAAAATCTTCTTGATTCACCGTAAGGGTACGTTTTATGTTGATAATCATAATCAATATATTTTGTTGTGCGATTATTTTATGTAATTTTGCATTTTCATTGTTTTTATCGTGTGTTTTGTACTGCGTGATTTCCCTATAGCCTAATCTTAATTTCACATTAGCAGTGTGTATCAAATATGTTGAATGATTATATCATTACCTTAAAATTAATTGTTTATATAATAGTATGTTTCTAGCATTACTTCAATTCATAAAATGTTATGCTAATACTTTAAATGTAACTTTTCTCCGGCAAGAGTTATTTGGTATTTTAAAGATAGAGTGTGAGCACTTTGAAATTTTGTCTTTTTAGATTTTTCAGTCACTGAAACTTATTTTGGGGAATGATTGCGCGCATTCTTTCCAAAATATATTACATCTACTTTCGGGACCGAATTATTTTCTCGACTTAATTTATCTATCTGATAATAATGATAATGTATACATGTTATTTATCCAAATTCTAGTATACCGATAACGTGAATATAAAACTTAATTTGAAGTTATAGTTTGTCACGATTAATTTTCATCTGTGCAGATGACTCCTCAGTTATTTTCCTCAATTATGTTTTAATATGTTTACAGTTAATTGTGTGCTTGTGTTTTATTTTCTTTTACTGATATTACTATTTTGTTTCTAGTATTATATTTTCATGGCGTATTTGGAAGTTTCTTTGGGATTTCAATTGCGTTTATGGTTTATGGTGGTTTTGATTTCATTTATCGTGCGTTATTGTTTATTCATTTATATTTTTTGGGGGGGGCTTGTCGAAATTTTGGGGATGGGTTGCTATCCTTTTCTGTGTAGGTGTATGTGTGCAAAGCCAGGAGGCTTTGTTGTCCATGAGGCGGGAGAAATGTCATGAGGCAAAAATATATATAAAGAAATATTAATTAACAATTATAAGCATTATATAGTGTAGAGACATTATCATTCGCTGTCGTACATAATATTTACGAGTAAGGCCTATAGCGAGTTACGGGCAGCTGCCTGAGCAGTAACTGTTATCATTGAGAGGCTGGATCTCTACGGGGATTGGCCTGAACTGATGTGCGTGCCTTGCAGGCCTACGCTTCAGTATAAAACCTAGCGCTCTCTAGATTAGGGAGCTCTTTGACGGTTCAGCTCAGAGGTAGAGTTATTATTATTATTACGTAGATTATTATTCTGGGTGGGTTAGTAGTAGATCATTATCTTTGGAGTTATTATTATTATCATTATCTTAAGGAGTCAATTATTATTAGTTAGAGTTGTTGTATTACTTACTAGTTTGTCGTCATCACGATTATTATTAATTACTTTGTAATTGTAATTCTGTATGTTCCGTAACTAATTGTAGCCTATGTATTTGTTTTAATGAATAAGAAATATTATAAAACGTTATTGTCAGTTTCTTTCATGTGTAGCTAGCTTCCCCAGGTTTAGGTGGTTCTTGAATAAATAGTCTGTCGTGGTGGACGCGCCTACATAGCTATCTCATTCAACAACTACGTAATTACCGAATCGTCTAGATAGAAGGACTCCAGTTAGGAGTCTCATTACAGATATAAATAACAGTATGTATCTCTGTATGTGTGTATGCATGTATCTATGTATGTATGTGTGTATGCATGCATAGGTATGATACGAATCACACCATACGGTGTAGGTCTTTAGGCTCAATGTAGGCCTCTGGAGCTTCGGACAGATTCCTATAAGTCAAGCGCTACAAAAATAATCAAAGGCAGGGTAAAAATATTGAGAGCTATACACATGCAGACAGGCAACAGAATATCTGTGTATATATATATATACACATATAGATATGCATATACATATATATTGTGTATATATATGTATGTATGTATATATATACAGAGAGAGAGAGACAGAGAGAGAGAGAGAGAGAGAGAGAGAGAGAGAGAGAGAGAGAGAGAGAGAGAGAGAGAGAGAGAGAGAGAGAGAGAGAGAGAGAGAGAGAGAGAGATGTATACATTCATCGTATACAGGCAGACAGACGAACGGGCAGACGGACAGACATCCCAGGTCGTTGGTGAAAGCCTTCGTCTTCATATAACGTGAATCGGATGTTGTAGTCGAGGCCAGACTGTTTCTGCCGTGGTGGAGCCCATCCAATCGGACGCCAGGTGGGATTCACTAACAGCATCAGCAACTCTCGCTCCAACTGCGGACTTCTTTCTATTAGTAGATGAGCCGGAAACTCGATGGTGTACAACGCCCAAAACTCAATGGTGCAAGGCATACGACAAAAGTGTATTAAATAATTATGTTGTACGAGAGCAGGACACTGGTAAGGACTCGTATATACCATGCCAGCATGCCCATATGGAACTCATATAGGACCATGCCCATATGCAGCTCATAATTATAGGACCCATATGGAACGCATATTGGACCAATATGGAGTCCATAGGGGACCCATTTTCCCATAGTGGACATGTGGAGATGCCATATGGATTCCACTTATTTGCCAAGGAAATACTGGCAGGGATATGATGTTAATGCCCAAATTCCCCCAAATACTCAGAAATGTCGACTGGACACTCTTACTCAAGCTGTCAAACTCTACTTGAACTGGTAAGTAAGAATTCAGGTATTAAAATAAAATCGTGTGTAATTACCTGAGCAAATCACTCAAAAATTCATATAACACTGCACGGTCCAGGCAAGTCAACTAATTATAATAATAATAATAATATCTTTTCTTTAATAAGCGCCTGACAAACGCACTGCGCTGTACATTTACATGTTATGCAATTTAAATCTTAACTACTAACAGAACAGACAGCTTGCAATACAACGGCGCTAATAGCAGCCTACAAACATATCCGCCGAACGGGGGCTCGAACTCGGTAACTCTCGGTCTGTGTGCCAGATGTTATCCAATGCGCCACGGGCCCCCCCAACTAGGGACCGGCGAAGCTTCGATTTTTTTATTGTTTGTGTTATTTTAATTCTGTTAATTAATTTCTCGTTTTATTGATTCTAAACTGCAGTTAGAGAAGTTATTAGGCCTACATTGATATATTAATAAATGTGTTACTGCGGTACGCCTGTGCTATCAAGTATACACTACATGAATATCAAATTGATACCTATTCTATCGATTCGAGATTCGATTTGAATTCGATTCGATTCGACTGAAAATTTGTGACTGGCAGGTCTCTAAAGTCAACTGCATACTTTATGTCGGAAAACACTCTATTTTTGTCCGCAAGGTACATTGAGCTTTACGTTCAGTTACTATTGTGCAGAAGGTCGGCATCGTATACCGAGTTCTGCATCTGCTGCTACGATACAAACTACCACACCGATGGTTCTGAACGCAAAGCATCTTCGCCTGTTGCAGAACCCGCATCATTTCATCCCTGCAGCCGTTGAAATCGCAGGTTGCAGCACTTCATTCGTCCGTCTTTGGCCTCTTCATTCTGTCACTCGCTCGATATAAGGACCACCCACGTCGAACGAGAAGTCGAAAGAACGGTAATCAGAAGAAGAATAGGACTAACACCTTCCACCGGATGTGAGCCGAAAGCGACATCTATGTCCGGTGTCAGTTCGACATTGACATCAATCTGTGCATTCTGCAAAGGTCGGACTAAGTACCAGTGTTTATTACTCTCGTGCCCGTACCTATACGCAAACTGACAGGACACGAGTACCGATACTGGTATCGAAATAGTATGCAAGTACCCTACTTTCAAGTATCTTTATATCGTAGGAACTCGCATTACTCTAAGTATACCGGAACGTGTATAAGGTAGGCTAGTACTCTACTCGTTAGGAGTGTTTTATTGCAGGTACTCATAGTATTCCGGATACTGACAGTTCACATCATGCCAGTTGCCAAGAAAAAGGAGAAGGGCATAGAGGCCTGGGAGATACGTATCCTGTACGCGGCCTTCGCAACGGGTGTCATAGCAACGATATTGTTCCTTGTTGCCTATAGCAGCGAGTACTGGGTGCTCGTCAGTCTCAAGGAGCCCCAGCAGAGGGCGGACGATAGAGGCGAGTTCCTCAAGCTCGGCCACTACCATGGACTGTGGAGGATCTGCCGCGAGGAAAACTGGTACTTCAACAAGACGCAGTCAAACGATACCTACTACTGTTAGTCACGATTCAATCACTCACTAATTAATTAATTATTAACTGATCTATTTATCTATTTAATCATCTATTTATTTATTTATTTATTTTGTTAAACAAATGTCTAATCTAACTAAATACAGCTCACTGTTCGTTGCTTTGCTAACCGATGTAATAATGACATTTAACATTATAGGCTAGCGCAGAGAATGCCTCTAAGAAGATATCTTGAAGGGGGCGCTATATAAATGTTCAATTACATTACATTACAATACAATGCCTTTCATAGCGCCGTTATCATATTGTCTAAGAAATCTGTCTATGGTCGCTCATTCACTTATATTTATTTTACTTATCAATTAATAGCCCGTTGATTCATTTATTAACTGATTAAATAACAGACTACTGATTCGCTTATTTACTGATTAATTAATAGACCAATGATTAATTTATTTAATTATTAATTGATAGGTTAAGTTATTTACTGATTTTGTTATTTGTAGATTCATTGCCTCATTCGTTTATCTATTTTTTGATTCATTGGCTCGTCATTTGAATTGTGTCACGTCGCTCACGGACTTTGAAACTCCGCCCATCATCTTCTAAACTCCGCCCACGGTCTTTGAAACTGCGCCCATCATCTTCTGAACTTCGCCCGCGCTTTGAAACCCCGACCACGGTCTTTGAAACTCCGCCAATGATTTTATAAACTCCACCCGCGATCTTTGAAACCCCGCCCACGGTCTCTGAAACTCCGCCCATCATCTTCAAATCCGCCCGCGGTCTTTGAAACTCCGTTAAACAGTCTTTGAAACTCCACTAATGGTTTTATAAACTCCGCCCGCGATCTTTGAAACCCCGCCCACGGCCTCTGAAACTCCGCCCATCATCTTCAAATCCGCCGGCGGTCTTTGAAACTCCACCTATCATCTTTCAAACACTGCCCTCGGTCTATGAAAACCTCCACGCTTTTCAAACTAGGCTACTTACAACAAAATTTCCTGCACAGTCCCAAAAACCGTTCCGCCACCGCTTTTCAAACTCTGCACACGGTTTCAAAAACTCTGCTCAAGGGTCTCTCGACTTCAGCACACCCGCGTTCTCTTTACCTCCCAAACTAGTCCTAAATTGCGCCGAAATTAACTCCATCACTGCCCGTACTCTAGGAGTGCCAGTGCCAAGCCTGGGTACAGGGGAGGGTGACGCTAATCATCGTTGTTATGACACGTCGTCTTTGAATTGCAGCTAACCATCCAATCAGTCTTTCACTTCCACTCCTCCATTGAGCCAAAATTCCGCAGGATCTTCAAAATGCCGTCCACAATCTATAAAACTATGGCCAATGTGTCCAACATTTGACATGGTCTCTAAAACTTCACTCTTGGTGTCCAAAACTCACTAGGGCTTACAGAACTCCACCAATGGTCTTAAGATCTCTGTCCACAGCGTCCGAAATTCCCTTGGTCTTTGAAACTCCGCCCAATACTTATAAAACTCCGCCCACAATCTCAAAACTGATCACGGCGTCCAAAATCCGCCCGCAGTCTCCAGAACTGATAACAGTGTACAAACTCCACCCACGGCATTCCAACCTCCGCCCAATCTTTTCCAAGACTCATCTTTCCAGGTGCAGATGCTCACTACTACAATATTCTGGATTTGATCCGTTGCTTCTAAATTTTCCAGCTCGATTCCACCCATCTGGCTATTTATTCACCTGGAAAGCCCAATCACCGTCCGTTTTAGATCACCACATGTGAGCCTCTCTCCTTCGCCGTTCGCCATGAAGTCGAACATTACGCGCCCAATCCATCTCCACCTATAGTCCAAAAACAGCCCAACAGGCGTCGAATGCTGACTTCGTTAGTACAACCATATGCATGGATAAGATTAAGGTTCTCAGCAGAGAGCGCCGTTCATCCTCAGTGCTGCTTTCCTCTGGACTCCTCCGTAATTTTATACCGGTACTTCATCTGACCGTATGACTTAACCGTAGACCTCATGCAGTGGCTTCCCAAAGGGGACAGAGGGGTGAGTCGCCCCGGGCGGCACTTGTGCAGGGGCGGCAAAATAGAATTGAAAAAAAGGAGTGAATGTTGGATAAAAAATTAAAAAGTAGGAGAGAAAGAAAGAAAGGTAGTAAAAGAATGAAGGAAAGAAAGAAACCGTCACGTTGGTCAAGTCGGCTTGGCTTCCGATGCAAAACAAAGCGCTGCATTCTTAACAGATTAGCCAATAGTAATAGCCGTTATTCGGCTGTGACGGTGTAAGCACGGCTTACTTTGCGCAATAGAGGTTTCAGTTTTAATTACAATAAAATCAAATTAAACAATGTATTTTATTTACTGGATTATTTGGATTATGGATAGTTAAAATAATATGCTCATATCTAGTACACATTACAAATAAACTGCTTCCTTTTCTACAATTTTGTTTAGTGTCTTCCGTTACGGTATACCTCTCTGAGTGATGCCGCCCCTAACGGAGGCTTAGAGGCGGTATCGAAAGCCAAGCGGACTTGACCAAAGTGACGGTTTCTTTCTTTTCTTCTTTTCTTTTTTCTACCTTTTCTGTCCCCCGTCGGTACGCCACTGGCTCAGGGCACCAGCTTGTTCACGAGCGCTGCGTCGTATCAGAGGGGTTGTCCAGAGATGGTCAAGGGTTGATCCGAGTCCGGTTGCCAGAGAGAGGAGACAGAGCGGCTGCTAAGGTGGGTTTCTTTGAGGACGAGAAAGATTCGAAGGTAGAGGATCGGATGGATTAGTGTAAGAATTCTGAGGCTTCAATTTGGAGTGGAAAACCTGTGGGATGATAAGTAGTGGCGCCTGAGGCAGATTGCGGTGGATGAATGGTTGCATTGGCGGAGGAACTGAGAATTTCCGGAAATCAGAGAGAAGTTCATTTCCAGAGTCGAGCTGCAGTCTGGTACATGGATCGGTTAGAGAACTTGAGGAGAGGGAGACGAGAGAGAGAGTGATATAGAAGACTGATTGGGAATACCGGGATTGCTGGATGGTGAAGAGTTCGCGAATGTACTTTAGCTAGGAGTGCATTATAGTCAGAGTGTTGTCCTACTGGAAAGCAGTATAATTTTCACAAGCTAAGATGAGCGATTAGGTCGACAGATGGCTACAGACGATCGACAGAAAGCTTTTGAGAGCAGCAGAGAGAGAGAGACAGACAGACAGACAGACAGACAGACAGAGACAGAGACAGAGACAGAGAGGGAGGGGGAGAGAAGGGAGGGAGGAGGGCGGGAGACAGAGACAGCGAGGCAGAGGCAGAGGCAGAGGCAGAGGCAGAGGCAGAGGCAGAAGCAGAGGCAGAGGCAGAGGCAGAGGAAGAGGGAGACGGAGACGGAGAGGGAGATCCACGGTAATGGATAGAAAGATACACTGACAAAGCCACAGATCGAGATACAAGCATAAACAGTCAGACCTATACACTGACACATAGGCTGATTTTGAAGGGAAGGATGCACGCACAGAAGACCATACACAGACAGGTACAAAGAAGCAGACGAACGGGGATGAGAGATACTCACATGAACGAAAGGGGAGGGGTGCAGGGAACGGAGGCAGATGGAGGTAGGCAGAGAACGAGGAGCGGTGGGGGTCTAACGTAGCGGTAGTTAGCTACGATGTCTCTCTAGTCAAGCTTAAGTCTCGGGTCGTTTTCCTTTCAACCTTTCGCGGGACCTTACGGAGGATTGTAGGACAAGGACTTGATCAAGGTCACGGTCATTGCCAATGTTTTGAGGTCAGGGAGTTGCGCATAGCGAGTACATGGAATATATAGACAGATTGTTACATAGTTACGAACAGAGTGAGAGAGAGACAGACATACAAAGACAGAGAGACAGACAGACAGACAGAGACAGAGACAGAGAGATAGAGAGAGCGCGCGCGATAGAGAGACACAGAGAGACAGAGACAGCCACAGAGACAGAGACAGTGACAGACAGAAAAAGGCAGAGACAGACAGAGACAAACAGAGACAGACAGAAACAGACAGAGACAGAGACAGAGACAGAGATAGCGACAGAGACAGAAACAGAGAGACAGAGAGGAGCAGCACATAAACAGTGACGGCAGAAAGAAAAACTCAGCGTTACTCTGCATCAATACTTGGCATATTTCTCTCCGGATCTTTTCCATGCTTTCGCGGAAAACAAGTTACAACTTATCGAAAAAAATGAGAGGTAGGAAAAAGAGGAAAGGCGTAACAGTGCACAGCTGGGGCTCCTTATCAACTCGGAGGCCAAACACCAATAACCTTTGTATAAATACACTTTCACCTGTTTAGACAATCCTTTTTACACCTGCGCGCCAGCCAAGTGCAGTCTTGGAGCTACATATCCCTATATCACGTTCGGTACAAAGTAATAGCGACTCCGGTTTCTTGGCCTTTGCATATGAGGGAGGGTGGCCAGTCATATTTCTCTCCATCTCATCTTCTGCCGACAGTGTACGGTCAGTGTACTCGTTACAGCTGAGTCGGCTGTGGGTCGCATGAGGAGCTCAAACCAGGGACTTGGGAATCACAGATTTTCAGTCGAATCGAATCTCGACTCGAATCGAATCGGAGTAAAAGTTCGAATTCGTTTCTCGATTCGAATCATCGGGCCAGTTTGATATTCATGTAGTGTGTACTTGATAGCACAGACGCAGGCCCTATAGCCCAGCAACGCGGTAATCAGTGTTGGCCTACTAAACTTTCTGCAGTTTAAAATCAATTAAACTAAAAATTAGGTTAAGTTGCAGAGTTAAAATTCCAAATAATTTAACAAAATTAGAATCAAGGGCTAATCGTTTTTCGAATCAATGACGTCATTTTCGATTCGAATCGAATACTGCCGTGCGATTCGTTTTCGAATCGAATATCGGAGCTTCGCAGGTCCCTAGCTCAAATCTCGAAACGAATGTCTGCCCTGCATCGGGGATTTGAATCCTGACTCTCCAGCGCGCTAATCACTAGACTATGAAAATATGTGTAGTGTAATAAAGTCGCTAGCACTATGTAGACCTACTGGTGGGTTTTAGTACACTCTCGGCTTGACCTCCCCGGATTCTGACCTGGCACCGTAGCCAACAGAGGAGTTTGTCTCCTGCGGACTTGATTTGATATAGCGCCGGTGAATAAGCTGGTCTCCCTGACCTGGATTTTGTAAGCACTGAGAGATTTTCGAAGATTTACATTACATTACAGTACTCTCGTCATAAGTGTTAACGAGGCTCTGTCATAACGAAGATGAATATCATCGTCCTTCTCCTTCATCCAGGCTTCAGACTGGCGCCGCCCGAGTATACGTCATATGTGGGTTAAACCTGGCGATTAAACGCTGTTAATGGCTTCGCATCTGACTTTGGCTACACCATGCATGCAGTCTCCGTTTTACGAGCTCTTCTGATGTCTGAGGACCATCCTCGGCTTTTCAGACGAACTCGGGAACACGTTTTTTGTCCAACGTCCTTCAACGCTTTCTTCCTTTCAATCACTTTCATTTCATACTGAGTTTCGCATACTTGGTTTCGCATACATACTGAGTTTAAGTGCCTCTGGTAGCGCTCAGGAAGAGGCACCATATATTATTTTCATACTAATTACAATTACTTAATTTCACATACCTGGTTCCATAATTATACATGGTTTCGCGCACTTGGTTTAACACATTTTATTTATTTCGTTTAAGAAAAACTTCCTTGGTTTCGAATACTCAGTTTGCATAATTAGCAATTACCGTACTCTGTCATACTTTGTCCACTATACTTAGCTTACTGTACTCTATTGTACTTTGTTCTCTAGCTGTAACTCTTTCTTGATCATGTGGTGCTTAAAGGACGTGGTATTGTTTCTAGATCTTTACTGTCGCACGATGTTCTTTTCAATTCCGGATAACGTGAAACCGGAAGTAAGACATCTGGAATGGAAAATGCTGCGTAAGTCAAATATAATCTAATCCAATCTAATCTAATCTAATCTAATCTAATCCAATCTAATCTAATCTAATCTAATCTAATCCAATCTAATCAAATCTAATCTAATCTAATCTAATCAAATCTAATCTAATCTAATCTAATCCAGTGACTTCTATTATCACATGCCAAAGACATCTGGAATAGACACCAGTGTTAAAGTTTAGTCTCCAATTAGTCTCGTCCAGAAAGTTCAAATATCAAAATGGTGGCTTTCGTACAATTAGAAAAGTTGACACATAACTCTGGCACTGTTTCGCGGATAGTATGTGAAAACAAAAACGTTGCAGCTAACGGGTTACAACGTGGGTTTTCCCCAGAAGGTGCCTGAGCTGGAGAGACTAGTTAGTCTTTAATTAGTTTTGTTCTCAATTAACCTCATAAGGTTGACTCAGCCTTCCACTCCCTAGAGGGACTGTAAAATGAGCAGTAGGACAGATGGGACCTTACAGGATGCCAAGCAGTTAAATAGGACTCCTGTTAAATTTGTTATCATCTGTTATTGCTATATCAAGACATCGGTTTGAATTAACGATTACTACCACTACTACTACTACTAATGCTGCTGCTACTACTACGACTACTGCTACTGCTGCTGCTGCTGCTACTACTGCTACTGCTACTGCTGCTGCTGCTGCTGCTGCTGCTGCTGCTGCTGCTACTGCTACTGCTACTACTACTACTACTACTACTACTACTACTACTACTACTACTACTACTACTACTACTACTACTACTACTACTACTACTACTACTACTATAATTATTATTAGTCCAGAAAGTTCGATAATCAAAACTGTGCCGAGGACGACGAGATGATGATGACGACGACTATCTGTTGTTGTTATCTGTGGTGATAGACTTCCGGAGGTCCACAGTCATAATCGGAATGATAGCCTTGGTGCTGTCCATAGTCGCTCATTGCTTTGCCTGGTACTCTCTCGAACAGCTGCGTTACGTCTTCAAACGATTGGCTGGAAGCCTTGAACTGATCACTGGTACGTCGGAACGCAGCCGTACCTTCGTGCACCGCGCACTCGGCTATTTGTAGAATGCCATTTTCTAAACAGCTATTTCATCTTCATTAAATTTTTTCGTGGAGTTTTTTTATGGGAAAACTTATGCATTATAGGCTTTATAGCGTTAAGGTCATTGTAACAGGGTATTCTAAGTATTTCGAGTTAATTTTTTGACGAATATTGCAGTAGCGTTAGTTTAGAAGTGAGACGGTGATTTACTTTTTTCTAAATTTATCATTATTCTGTATTTGTTAGGGCCTACTTGAGTTGCTCTATTATTAGTTCTTCTTTGTTTCTTTCCTTTTTTCCTTTCTGCCTTTCTCTCTTCGTTTCTTTTTTCTTTATTTCCTTCCTTCAGTCCCGCCACCTCTCCTTCCTCCTTTTTCCTTCCTTCCTTACATCCAAACTTTTTTCTTTCCATTTTCCTTTTTTTCTTCCGTCCATCTTCCTTCCTTTCTATCTTTCTTCTTTCTTTCCCTCCTTACTTTCATTCTTCCTTTCTTTCTTTCTTCCTTCCTTTCTTCCTGTCTTCTTTTCTTTCTTCTTTCTTTGCTTCCTTTTTTCTGAAACCCCTCCTCCTTTTCTCATTCCGTCCTTCTCTCCTTCCTTCCTGCTTCATTTCCTTCCTTTCTTTCTTCCTTTTTTCCATCGCTCTCCTTTCTTTCTTTACTTTCTTTCTTTCTTCCTTCCTTCATCCTTCCATCCATCAACCTTCCTTTCTTCTTTCAGTCATTTCGTCCTTCCTTCCATCCCTCCTTCTGCCTTTCTTCCTATCCCTCCTTCTTCCGTCATTCATGCTTTCATTTAAATAATTATTAATTTTTAGGTGTGTTTAGCCCATCATTGATACGTGTATTTATTACCTACTTTAAATTATTCATTAATTTAATTATGTAGCCGCTTGTACTTGGGTGACGCTGGAGGTCTTCCGTCAGTCGATCAAATTCGAGGAACAGAACATGAAGCACCACGTCCCAGAGTTTTCCAAGGTCACCCACGGCTGGTCGTTCAACCTCGTCTGGGTCACGCTGATCCTCTATCTCTTCCCAGGAGTGGCCTTCCTCGTCTTCTCGCGCAAGAGGAAGGGCAAGAGGGCGAGGAGCATGAAGGAGGCACGCGAGAACGAGCCGGTCGTTCTCGGCAGAATCTAGTCAGGCAGGGGAGAGAAGGGAGGTTGGGAGTCGGTGGCGGAGCTAAGGGAGGGGCAGGAGGACCTGTGCCCCAGACGAAAAATATCGCTTTATAATTGTACTGTTGAAATGAAGATTTACGGAGACGACGATAGACGAGAGAGAAGGAGACAAATACACAGACAGAGTGACAGACACGCGGACATTGACAGGTACACGGCAAAAGGCAAACAGACGGGAGTTGTGAGGAAGATTCAGAAAAAATTCCTCGTTAGGCCGCTGACGGATTGAATGCGAACAGAACTGTTAGAATTTGAAAAAAATGAAAGAGACAGTTGGGAAAATGGGGGAACGGGAGTTGTGAAGGAACGAAGAAAAGGAAATGTACCCGGGAAGGGGTGAGGTCCAACATCTGTGTGGAAACATATTTCTTACGTTTGGGAAGCGATTTGTGGGATCGTCTTTTTCAAGTCCATTGATATTGCTGGCCGCACGAAAACATGACATCAATTTGAACGCCTACCTAATTTGATCTCCTAGCAGAAGTGTCTTACACAGAAACAACCAATCAGCGCTTTCCAGTGAAACATGGGCGAGACAAAACTTAGGAACGGCCAATCAGCACTTTAAGACTGGACACTACGTTCCAGTGGGCTGTGTATTGTAGCGTTTTAAAATCTGCTGAAGTTTTAGAATAATCTTTGTGTGGTTTGAGCATTTGTGTGGTTTGGATGTCTTTTCTTCGACCGCCTTATATTGGCGTGTGTCTTTGCAATTGTTTACATTTTGTGTACAGTAAATTGCGCAACAAGCTCGCGTCTCAACTATTGAACACCCTGTCCTGCTTCAATTCCGCAGACTCTCGGATCTCCCACCGATATCGCCGCTCACCAATCACCATCTATACCTCTCGCTCTTCTATCTATCACCCCTCAGGCTTTTTTGCCCCTATCTTAAGTCTCACTCTCTAATAACTTGACTCGGACCTTACCTTGACCATCTCTGGACAACCCCTCTGACTAGACGCAGCGCTCGTGAATAAGCTGGTGCTCTGCACTTAGCATTGGAGTAGCGCTTTAGAAACTTGAAGTTTACGATTGCAATTATGCGTAACTGCAATTTAAGTAATCAGTGACAGTTGATTAATTGTATAAACTTAATTGTATTTTTTTCTATTCATGCATTTTCTTCAAATAGGCTATGTTAGTACAATACCGAAACTGAGAGTTTAGCTTTTTGATGCTTTATGACGCGCGGTGCCTGCTTAATAAGCTCTGCAGCTATTTTCGCAGGGATATTGACGATCTTTTTGTTAAATGTTACCTCAGTGAATTTTATAATGGCAACTATAGAGATACGAAGAGTAGACCTACCAATTTGTTTTGTTTCTATATAGGACTTTTAAATACGAAACATAAAGTAAAATTTCTACGAAGATTGTTGTGACCAGTATTTGTGTTAACGCCCAAATGGCCGTTTTTACGTCCGTAAAAAACGTCCAAAATGTCCAAATTTTTCGGTGTGATACCCGAAAGCAATGAGCTACGTTTAAAAAATCCAGGTCAAGGCGTAAATACGTCCTCTTTTTGGACTCTAACGGAAACACTGGTTGTGACTTTGTTGCCATCTGAGAATTGTGGGAAATTTGCACATCAATGTATAATGAACAGCATTTGTCAGATTTACTGTGGTTGGGGGCTTGGGTCAAGGAATTTTACGCCTGGAGGAATGGTTTACTCCTGAAAATAACTGTATCCATTTCACACGTATCTACAGATGTTGTCCCACTTCAAATTTTGTTGCTTATATTAAATATGTGTTTTATATCTACACAGGCAATTTTTTACTTTGCAAACATAATTATTCGTCGATTGCCTAAATAAATATACCTGTAATTAACTGTATGCGTTTGTTGGCCCACAATTATCGCCCAGAAACCAGTCACACGACGTTGTAAGAGGAGTTTTCAGTCCTGTGTATAATAATAGGTCCTTGTGGTTGGTTGAGGTAAATTCAAGGAGCGTTAGGTTAGAACACTATATCATACACTTGTCTGTACTTACCTAACTCCGTTTCCATAATGTTCTGTAAGCCAATGTAAAGTAAATGTAGGCAAGTAAGGTAAACTAAGGTAAATCGATTCATAAGCAGTCTATAGATTTAAATGAAGTGAGATGAATTTGTCGTCCTTATCTCGGGATTTCTGTAGCGCTCCAAACGGCTCATTCCTACGTCCAAGTATTTTAGGCCTACTTATTAATTACCTGATAGCTTAATCTAGATACGGCCTAGATTTTCTCATGATTCACTCATAGAATTAACACTTTATCAATGATGTGATATGTATATTGTATTGTATTGTATTTATAAATTTATAAAGCGCCTCTCACAGTGAACAACAATCAGAGGCGCTTCCAGTGCGAAAGACTCCGAGCGAAAAGAGTGGTCTTAAGACAGCGAAAAGAAGCACCTGGCCCACCAGATAGCATCAAACAAAGAGTTGATGAAGGGAGTTGGTTCCATATTGAAGGGCCAATGAAGGCAAAAGCTCGATATTTAGCCATAGTAGTCCTCGCTCGTGGGGCAAGAAGGTCAAGGCGATCAAGTGAGCGAAGCGGACGGTGAGAGGTGGCGAAGATAGGCCGGCGAACAGAGGTATTTGGGAGCTATAGGCCAGAATAAGACCGGCAGACAAGAACAAGGACCTTAAGCTGGATACGAGCAGTGAGAGGGAGCCAGTGGGCAGTGAGAGGGAGCCAGTGAGCAGTGAGAGGGAGCCATTGTATAACTAGTAACTATTTGCGCCCTTTTCCATTCAGTCGGGGCTGTTCTTCACTTGACCCCTTGGAATCAACAGGGTCGCACCATGTTGGTCTCGATTTCATCTACAAATTGGCCTGTCTCACCTATGAAGCCCCTCACGTAATCGTAATCGTAATCGAGTATTTATATAGCGCCACTCAAAATCAGAGGCGGGTCCGACCCGGGCCAGTGCATCCAGTGGTAAAAATAGAGGTTTTCAGGCGCTGGCGGAATTGGTCAAAAAAATAAAAAAGGTCGACCCTGAGGGACTGAGGCAACAGCTGCAGCTAGTGGGACCCACAATTGCAACACTCCTAGAAGTACGCACCCGCGGCACAACGAAGTGACCACGGGCCGAGGACAGAAGGGCACAACGGGCACTCCTAACTATCTTCAACGACTGCTTCCCTCCCCGCGTCTTTTGGCTGAGCCTCGATGCGGCACTGTCATGGGCTTTCTTGTATTCCGTGCTTCTGCCTCAAAGGAATGGAATCGCCTACCAAAGTCTGTTCTATGCTCGAACTCTTCTCTTGCCTCAAAACTCACAATTTCTTATTGGCTTTCAAACATCTAGATCTCTAACAGCTCTTCACCTGGTGCATATCTGTGTGACTTGTGCGCGTTATACATTTTCGTAATAATAACAATTATATATTAAAGCTCCATATATATATATATATATATATATATATATATATATATATATATATATATATATATATATATACTGTTGGATTGTTGCATGTCCCCGTTCAGCATTCTCGCGTAGAAAAGACGCCAAATGAATTGAACCTCGTCTTGAATTAAATTATTTTATTGATACGGCGCATGCAGTCTCTCCATCAAAGCGGCAAACCAAGACACTTTCACCCCCACCCCTCAATTAACGAGTGACCTTTATATAATTCCCCAGCCCTAGTTACACAATACTTTTAGAGATACACACGAACATTCTCCAATACTTAAACATGACTTCAAACAAGCATACAAATTTACCAGTGTGAACTATAGTCATGTGTATCTTAACAGCTACCACTAACCAGATTATTAGCGACACAAACATCCATACAATCAATAAAAGGAAAGGATGGTACCATACACTCACAACATGCACTTTCATTCAAATACCACCCATTCACTTGGTGGCACCACAGGTACACTTCCACAAAATTTCCAAAGTGACACCAAAAGGCCACGATATATATATACAGGGTGGCCCAATATAAAATGTCCCACCGGATAAAATGCAATTTCTTGGCAACCAATTGAGAGTTTTATATCAAAATTTCAGCATTTACAGAGGAATGATTTTGCAACAATCTCAGAAAATTTTACGAAACAATTTGCATAGCTTCACAAGTTACAGCTGTTTAAATTTTGAATTATATTTTTTAAAATTTCCGAAGAAAATGGACAGTCATTTGCAATTTTCAATGTCAAATAAAATCATCTTTCATTACGAAATCAGAAATCTGTTGAGCAGTTTTTCTCAAGGCATGTTCGAAGTGTCCACCCCTAGCTTTCACGCAAGCTCGAAGTCTTTGTGAAGCTCAGTATGGCCTTGTTGATTGAGTCCTGCGGCAGCTGGTCTCATATTCGCTGCAAGGCTTTTTTCAGCTCGTCAATGTTCTTCGGCATGGGATGAAATGTCTTGTAGCGTTCATGCATAGCTACCCAGACGTGATAATCAAGAGGGTTAAGGTCTGGAGAGCTTGGTGGCCATTCATCATTGCCAATGAATTCACTGCAGTTGGTGGCAATAAAGCCTTCAGCCAACCGTGCCGTGTGAGCAGGCGCACCGTGCTGCTGGAAAATGAAACCAGATTGGCAGTTTTCAATGAGTCTGGGTAACAGAGTTTCAACGTAAAGTTGAGCGTTTACTTTAGCCTTGTCTGGGATGAAGTGCAGTCTTCCCTTATCGCCGTAACACACGCCAGCAGAAACCATGATGTGCTTCGCAAACTTGGATCTCTCGACCACCAGGCGACTTTTCGTGAAAATCGCGCTTTTTGCCGGCGGACCAAACGCAAACGCACTTAATATATTTTAAAATATCTGCAATTAAATAGCTTGCTTAATAAACACTTTCTTTACAACTTGTAATGAGGTCATATGACGGCATCATTATTTGGGTGTTACAAAACAATTTCTTTGTGAAAAATCTTAATGAAATAACTACTATTGGACCGCTCATCTGCGGAAATTTGAAAAAATGAAAATAAAAGTTTAAACAGGTGTAACTTTTGAATCTATGGAAATTGGTTAGTGAAATTTTCTCGGATTGTTGCAAAATCATTCCTCTGTAAATGGTAAAAGTTTGGTAGAAAACTCTCAATTGGTTGCGGAGAAATTTCATTTTATCCGGTGGGACATTTTATATTGGGCCACCCTGTATATATATATCATATTTATAGACTGTGTCCGGAAAAAAGGGACCCCTTATGGTAATATGAAAATAAACTAGTAAATATTCATCGATTTCTGAAATTCCAAAACCGTTTTAATGCCGACATAATTAGCTAACAAGTGTTAAAATACACAAGTTCTGTTATAGAATAATGACGTCATAATGACGTCATTTCTATCAAAATTCAAGTGTTGAGGAAAACAATAAATTGGTGCATCGGCTCTTGGTGAAAAAGGAAATCCATTTCACAGAACCAGGTGCGAACTAAATGAAGCTTATTACCGTGATTGTTTGCTGTCGGAAAAAATATTGCCTGATATCCGGGAATATTCGTATTATTACACACTTCAAGATGGCGTTTCAGCTCACCGAGCTCTTGAAACTGTTGAACTGCATGACGACAAAGGAGACTCTGGATTTCATACCTCTTAATCTTTGAACGCCAAACAGCCCGAACTTAAATCCGGTTGATTACAAGATACGAGGACTAATGTAACAGAAGGTTTACAGGACAAAGAGCAGAGACATTGAAGGAACTTGTGAGCGAATCGTTAATGCCAGGGAGGAATATGATAGGCTGATTATCGATGCTGCTATTGGAAAATGCCGCGCGCGACTTGAAGCTTGTGCCGAGTCCGAAGGCGGACACTTTGAACACACCTTGTAGTCTGATATTATTAAAATATAAAAGTAAAATTAAATTAAAATTTATAATTGATAAATGACATTTAAATAATATTGAAAGTTTTAGATGATTTTTGTGCCGTCCTTAACACATGAATTTTTATGCAAATGACGTCATTATGACGTCATTGTTGGTTGACATTAACTTTTTATTTTAACCAATGTTAGATAATTATGTCAGGATTAAAACGGTTTTGGAATTTAAAAAATCGATAAATATTTACTATAGTTGATTTTCATGATAGCAGAAGGGGTCCCTTTTTCCCCGGACACAGTGTATGTGCATGCAAACACACACACACACACACACACACACACACACACACACACACACACACACAGAGGCCTATATATAACCATAACCATTTTGGTTATAGTAATGGCCATGGTTATTCTGTATATACAGGTTTTAGAATGTGGAACGCTTGAACAGCAGCTCGAATTTTGACGAAGGCTATCATTATCCAGCTGTTATAGGGTATTTAGGTCATTAAGACTGCGAGGCCTATTTTTAGTCTAAGAGCCAAATAGGCCTACATCAAGTCTCAGACCCATCTTTAGGCTTATCTTCAGTCTATGAAACTGAAGATAGACCTAACTGCATGCAGTCTCTGAAGCCTATTATAAACATACTTTTCAATTTGTGACGCTAATACATCGTGAATTATCTCCTTGCAAAGCCACCCCGCCACTCTTCAGAACATTCCCACCTAACCCTGACCACCCCTGCACGTACTCTATATCCCATTTCCACCCATCGTTGATCACCCCCTCGCTCAATAACTCTTTCCCAATTATCATTCCGACCCTCCACTCATCTCTCACTCCATCGCTTTCTTTCTCCCTGCATTTTCACCCCAGTGCTGTCTCCCTTCCTCTTCCACCAACCCAACCCATCCCTCCCTCCATTCATTTCCTCATCTCCCCTCTTTCACCATCGCTCAATCACCATCACTCATCCCGTCGGCGTTTCTTCCATCAACCCATCCTCCCATTTCCAGGCTTTCCTTCTTCCATTTCCAGCCGTGCTAAGTCTCTAATACCAGTCTTCTATACAAGCCCCGACCTATATATATATATATATATATAATGTATATATAATGTATATATAATGTATATGTATATATATATATATCTATTCATTCCGACGCACTTTGACTTGAACCAAATACCAGACCGCGATCTTAGCCCCATATTCCCATAGCTTGCGCCATCGAGGTATACGTATACTTCCCTGTACCTCTCCTTCACGAAACATAAACTGGCCACAGAGGTCAAATTTTATTCCAATTCTGTCTTTGATGGTTGCGTTAACGAACTATTTCAGTCCGGCCTCGACCTGGGAAGTCTACCAACTCATCCGTCTGCGGTAGACAAAAACCACGGCTTCTTCCAGTTACTTAATGTTAAAGCTGTCTGGTCTGGAAAGATCGGAACAGCGTGTTACGAATACTCAGGAAGATCTAGGCTGCAAGGAGTCGGTCTAGAACGTAACACTCACGCGAAATGTGTTAGACGGTCCATGCAGAGCAGCGGATTGGAAGAAGTCCTCTTGTAAGTAAAATACAGTCTAATCCGGAATATAGTAACTTTGTAACTGTAATTAGGACAATTAAAAGTTCTAGCATCGTCAAGTAGCTACTTCTGGGATGCGTTACGATTACACTGTGAACTGTCAGTACAAATGCTAGGAAAATTTTGCCTCTTTGCTGTTCATTGTGCTTCCTGCTGCTTATTATATGCAGCTGAAAGAGCATCTTTGAGCTGTTGAATATGGAACATTATCCAATTTAGCTGTATTGTAATGTATTGTATCGCAGAAACGTTCAAAACGTTGGAAGCCTAACTGACTGAAATCCTCAGCACGGAATATCGTGGCGTTTTCGACTGATACCATACACTACAATTACATTGTAGTGTAGGCCTATAGCCCTATGGACTATGGTATCAGTCGAAAACGCCAGGGTCGAGTGTCGAATCCACAAACTGCTATCATCCATTGTGTCTGCTTTCAACTTGGTTTTCGACCGGTCGGTTTATGTTATTTTATTCTGAACTGTGTTGTTCTGTGGTTGTCTAGGCTTGGAACAACAGCGTTTTGGTTGTTGTTGTTGTTGTCTGTTCAATTTAAGAACCACAACGCTTTTTCATTGTCGATTGGCTATAGGATCGTTATCGCGCTAATCTTTACTTAGCGAATCACATACTTCAGAGAAAAAAATAAACATATTAAACTCATTAAGTATAGGCCTACTTTTGCTATGTAATGGTATAATATCGCATTATTACTTTTCTTTTCCAAGAAACGTGTATTACACTGTAATTGTAATCGAGCATCTGTAAAAGTGTCGCTCAACCATTCAGAGGAGCGTCCAGCTGTTACTTTGAAACGATACATCCGGTGACCTACTTATAAACGTTCTGATTGGACATTGTTTTTAGACCCAGATTTTGATTCAGAGACAGGATGTCGTCGTGCTACAACGGAAGTTGCGTCATTGCATTCTCACTGGTAATCTGTCTCGTTTCGCTACATCTGGCGAAAGCTGGATACGAGAGGACTTGTGCGACAGAGGACTTCTTCTACTCCAGGAGCGTGGGCGTCTGCGGGTCTCAGCTCTCCCGCCTTCTGTCCCACGTCTGCGGCATCAAGGGATACAACAAAAGATCGACGGGTAAGGAGGCATCCCTGATCTTCGGGCAACAAGTCCAAGAGTATTAGATCAAAATGTGATAGAAGGTGGAAATAGCTCACAACAAGCTGAATTTTCAGGATAGGTCTAGGAATATGAGTAGAAAATCAGACTAAAAGTCCCCGAGAATCACTCTGTAGCTCTTTCAGAAATCCAAGATGGCGTCCAAAATGGCCGTTATTTTTCATTAGCATTAGTTAAAAGGTGAAAATAGGTGATTACCCGATGTGGTTTTATTACGCTAATGTTATTCAATCGACTTTATTGCTGATCTGATTAAACACTAGTAGATTGTTCTTATCCGATGTTCCCGTAGTGTGTTTCCAGCCTACTTACTTATAAGTCTCGAGCTGTAGTGCAATGAAATGCGATGTAATGAAATGTAGGGCAAATGCAATGTAATGACTGATTTTTTACGTTCGCGAGAACCGCGTTCTGACATTTATTCAGCGCCATGTGTTTTTATTTAATCTTCGCCCACGGTCGACTGATTTTCCAGAAGAACCAGTCGTTCAGTAGCGTGACCAATATAATATTATACGTTAACTGTAATTGAACAGTTATATTCATATAGCGTCACTCGAAGAGCAAAACACGTCACTGGCACTCTCCGTCCTAACCTATATGATGTTAACACTAGAACGTCGGCTCTTTTCTACCACCTAAAACGTCGGAATGGGTCATTTTTGACCCATACAGTTTCATTTATAGAAACCATGTATTTTTGAAGGATAATTCTTCTGCAGCGGAAAATTCCGCCCCATGAGTAATATTTTGGATACAATTCCGCGGCAGGAGACTTTTGCGCATGCGTAGTCTTCGGCGCATGCGCATTGTCCAAACTGTGTTACTTATATCAATTGGCGTCGTGAGGGTCGGTTAGGGTCAGATTAGGCGTTGTGAGGGTCGGTTAGGGTCAGGATTAGGGTTAGTGTCGTAGTTAAATAAGATGCTAAACACTTCCCGCCGCAGAAGTAATTTCTTCATGCACTGCGTGGCGGAATCTTCCGCCGTAGAAGCACCGCGCATTTTTGCACGAGTCCTGAAAATAACTGAATGATTTACTGATATCATTGTAATAAGCTTTCAGAATGTTAAACTTTTAATTTATTTATGCTTTCCCTAAAGTGCCTGAAGGTACTATTTAGAGGCGTCAAGTTCCTCAAGCGATACTGAACATGAGTCGTCTCCCAGACACGCTCATGCTTCTGTTTCAGTGCATCGTTGGATGATGTGACGCATTATACCTTCATCAACAGAAGTTGAAACGCGATCAAAATAGAATCTTTTCTTATTTATTGTGTCGCAAACAGCGTTAGTCCTGAAACTTCGCGGAGCACGTTCTGACTGCTTAGGCTTCCACGAGGTGCATCATCGGGTGAAATCAAGATCCAGACATTGCCATCCCTTGATGCTTCCTTGGTTTCTGTAGCTGCTACATTTGGGTTGTCACGACGTTGAAATGATGAGCGACCCCCTCTGTAACCACGACCTCGTCCTCGACCACATGCACGTACCCCCTCGACCACATGCACGCACACTTCCAGAGATAGGAACTTCAGGATTTCTAATGCTAACGGTTCGTCTTGTCCACCATGATCATTTTCGACATTTGAAACAGAAGAACTGCTACTTGCCTCAATAGACAGGTTTTGTATTCCGGTATCTGAGACAGAGGCCTCGCTATCATTGTCTTCCGATTAGCATACTGAAGTGTCCTCACAGATTTCTTGAATCAAAGGAAGGGCTTGGTTTGCTGCAGGCCTATAGTTATCGTACACGACGACTCATTTTAGCGCAGGTATCGATATTAAACCCTCAGATATAGCTGTTTTTATATCAATTGGGCTTGAAGCAATGAACAAAACTGTCTGCAAATGGCGGGAAGAACGTGGGCTTTGCAATGCCGTCACAAATATGTAAGGTTAATATAAGATATACACTAGAAAAATAGGCATTTTGCAGTAATAGTGTCATGGGTCAAAAATGATCCCAATCCGACGTTCTAGGTATTGGCTGCTATAACTCCGATACCTGACCAGCTATTAATAAGATTTTTCTTATATATGCCTTTGCGGTCACAATGCCATAGATGTCATAAAATATTCTCCTTTAATAGTTACTAGGTGCTACATGGCACGCTCGCAAAGTGCGCTATGGGTCAAAAATGACCCATGCCGACGTTCTAGTGTTAAATGTACATGCAATTGAGAACTGGAATGAATTGAGCTAGCAAAAGAGTGGCAATGTGTCCACAGAACAGTACTGTTTTGTAGATAATATTCGCGGGGATTGCGAAGAAGAAGAACGAGTCGAAGGTCGATGTCCAATTACTTCACCGGGTGGTGGATCGAAGCCTACATTTCCACCTGGATTTCGATCCGAATACTTCCTCCCTCGAAGTGTTGCCTTGTCGGTCCTGCGCTCGAAACGAGACAACAATGGACGAACTGTTGGCATTGTCTGCGAATGCTGCGTTAACACCTGCACCATGGATGAACTGAACGAATATTGTCGCAGAATATAATAATAATAATAATAATAATAATAATAATAATAATAATAATAATAATAATAATAATAATAATAATAATAATAATAATAATAATATCTTTTCTTTAATAAGCGCCTGACAAACGCACTGCGATGTACATTTACATGTTATGCAATTTAAATCTTAACTACTAACAGAACAGACAGCCTGCAATACAACGGCGCTAATAGCAGCCTACAAAGCATATCCGCCCAACGGGGGCTCGAACTCGGTACCTCTCGGTCTCTGTGCCAGATGTTATCCAATGCGCTATCGGGCCCCAAACGACTCTAACAATGGCGTTACTACCTAAGTAGTCGTAATTATTGTAATGGAAGATTTATATAGCGCCACCGTTTAGGCTCTTTTATTTGCATCTTACAAGCACCCATGGCATGCATTGTATAATAACGATTACATAAGTAAGTAAGTAAGTAAGTTTATTCTTTATTTATCCAACTGCATAACCGCACTTTGGTTTACATGAAATTACACATTATAAAGCATTCTTGTTAAAAACGTTTTTCTCATTAAGTTGTCAACCTGTGGGACAATTCGGTCATGTGATCTGGGACGCAGGGAATGTCTTTACAGGAGCGAGAAGCGGGTTCAGAACATGGCCCGGGTCCGCCAAGGCAGCAGTAAAGAGGTTACCATCTGCCGTTCTATGCAGCTGTTCTAATGTTGGGTTACCCTCTGGAAGGTAGCGTAGTCGGACCAGACGGTCTATCACGGACTGTAGTCTATTGCGCTCCTGCTGTCCCACAAAACCCCACCATGCCGGTGAGGCGTAAAACAAGCGGGGCCACAGTGGTCATTCGCACAACATCATGTAGCATTGGTCCTGCAAGACCATGTGTCGTCATGATGCGCAGAGCAGACATCGACTGTCTAGCTTGGACACATATGCGTTTTATATGCATTTCAAAGCCGATCTGCTCAGTCATGACCACCCCGAGGATTATCATGCTCTGGACACTTGGGAGTCCTGGCACTTCCCAAGAGATTGCTTTCTCTTTCCCCCACTCGCGTGGGCGGCGGACTAACATCTCCTGAGTTTTCTTTTGATTCAGGCTCAAGTTACATCTCGCAGCCCACTCCGTTCCATGGTCCAGTTCAGCCCTGATCATGTCGCTTCTGGAGGATGGTATTAACAAATAAGTATCATCAGCGTACTTAGCCATTCGATTGTGAGGGTGGACTGTTTTTAGTTTCGATATGGAAATTCAGGGGCCCTAGGTCCGAGCCCTGGACAATGGGCGTTTATGTAAAACACTCTGAAGTACACAAGAGCATATTATTTCAGTTTATTTATTGTTCCCAAAAATCACAAGAAGAAATGCAGTACACATATGTTTCAGGGATATAATTATGCATACCTCAATGTAACTAAAGATTCATTGATTGACAAAGTTACTTTTAAACAGTTTAGATATGACGATATTTAGCATGAAAGTCCAAGCGTCATAACGAAGTATTCTGCACGCGTCAAACCGACAACAGATCAATTGATGCTCTATATAAATGTGTCCAAACGAACATATTGTCCTAAGCAGTGTGTCCGAACTTTAAGTAAGTAAGTTAGTAAATTTTACTTGACAAGTACCGATGCATTGTATAAAAACACTTTAAGCATACAGGAGCATGTTATTTCATTTCGTTTATTGTTCCTAAAAACCACCATAATAAATTCAGCGTACAAATATGTTTCAGGGATACGTGCACATGTAAGTATAAATAGAAAGACACGTCGATTAACAAAGCTACATTAAAACGGTTTAGATTTAACAATAGGTACAATTTAAAATCCAGAAGTCATCATTAGGTATTCTGTGCATCGGAAACAGACCATGATTGTGCACATAGATATTCGGTAATCGGATGTCGTTACACTGTAGGAAACCAATCACAACAGGAAGGTACAGGCTGCAATCCAGCAGTACAACTTTTCGCCGTCGCCGTTAACGGTTTTTTATGCTATAAAATGTCGTTCTTTGGAATCTAGTTATAGGTGTTGATCTGCTACGGCGCCTCAGATAAGATAAGGTGGGCGTGAACGGACATGTCTGCCACAAGACGTGTCTATATACAGTCTAACCCAAACCAATTACTTCTATTGCATCATTGTGAATTGATAAAATGGATACTTATACTGGATACTACTCTGTCAATATACGGTTAATTGTTTCGTTTTATACTTTCTTGGTTAACAACTATTTAACAAGAAGAAGACAGAGACGTCACAAATAAAAGGCTGACCCCAGAGTGGCACTTTAGATGGCCATCCTAAAACATGCCCAATCGAATATACGTTGACAAAAACTTGGCTTAAGAAGTTCTTGGTTTTTAGATGTTTTAAAATAAAACACTCGACCGTCGGCGCCTAGGAAGTCAAACGCCTCGAACGGAAACAGAATCACTTCATCTTCTGCGTACTTAGACAATTTCCCGACTTTAGCTGCATATTTTGAGGCTTGTGATTGGAACGTGAGTATTATTCCATCACGTCCTGCAAAGCGTTTCGCGACCTCAATATCCAGCGAAGTCGACGTCAGCGCCTTCCAGACAATTCGCCGAGATGTCGGCGGCTCAGGACTGAAGCTGATTCCACGGTAGAGGGTTGCACCCTTAGGTATGGGGTCGATCTTGGCCAGTTTTCCAAGGGCAGTCATCAGGAGGGTAGTATAGATTCTGTACGGCTGCCAGTTTCTCTTTGTCGAGGCCATATTGTATTCTTTGTAGAAGGCTCTGGCATCACCGTCGTCCGTGTACATCAACACCACTAGACATTCCGCCCGCGTCAGACCGGACACACACTTGTTCGATTTCATCGCTCTTTGGACGTACACGTACATGCGACTGCCCGGTTTACCGGTCATGTTCTTTGCTTCGGTTTCCAGCTGTTTCATGGATGTTTTCTCGTCTAGTGGAGTCTTCACCATCTTGAACCATCCCTTGATGATGTTGAACTCACTGTCAGCGTCGTAATAATCGAGGCTGATCTGTTTAGAGGTCGTTGTTGACAGTTGGCAAATGAAGGCGAACGCGAGGAAGAAGATGGGCAACATGGCGCTTAATGCCATTTAGACTTTTCCACTGGAATACACAAACACCCACAAACACACATCCATATACAATTATACATATTCAGATTTATATACACATACATATTCATATACTTTTACATACATAAAAATACAATAGACCTAAACATTTACACTGCGGATACACAGGTCTATAGCGTCAGATCCTAATCTAATCAGGGAACTTATTTAGAACCATCATAATGTACTAGACAAAAATCTGTGGCATTCTAACAGAGATAAGAAATTTCAGAGAGGTCAGTCATTCCTCTCTCATCTAGTATAACCTAATCTAACCTAATCTCCAGAGCTCGAGGGTACGCGTACCCTAAAATAGAATACGTTAAAATACGTACGTACCTTTCAAAAAATAGAATACGCGTATGGTACGTATCATACACGAAAATTTTGTTTATGGTTTACTCGGCGACACATAGCTTACGTATAATCTGACATTAGTGCAATAAGTGCAACGTCTGCTGGATAAACATAGACCTACAATATAGCATTGCAGCAATTTAGTACGCTGTATACTGGGTTGTGGTTGTTTGCTTAAATTAAATTGAATATTCTTATAATGAGCAATGACGTGGTTAACGTATTTTTGCATTGTTTTCGTACCCTAAAATAGGTACATTAAAAAACGTACGTACCTTTCAAAAAATAGAATACATATGGTACGTACCCTCGAGCTTTGCTAATCTCAACTATCTATTCAAATCTAATCAAATCTAATCTAGCCTATTCTTATCTAATCTAATCTAATCTGAACTAAAACTACCCAATCTATTTTGATCTGACGGTGACCTTTATACATCTGCGGCACCGTAATCGAAACTAAGTTTTCAGAATTCAGAAGGAATCAATCGATGGCCCTTCAGATTAGGATCTGACGCTATAGGCCTGTATATCCGCAGTGTAAATGTTTAGGCCCTCAGCGAAAGCGCACTCCTAAATTCCAAACATTTCAACTGAAACAGAGATTCCGTATAATGTCAATCTAAAATAACATCACTATTCAGTGTTTTAATCTTTCGCCTAAACCGATATTATTTCGAATCAACTCTTACCTTTCGCCGCTAGGAATGTTTTACACTTTGACTCCCTTACTGTTTCACGATTATTCTAAGAAGCCACCAAGTCACGATCAGAGCATGGATGACTTTGTTAAAACGTTGCTATATTATATACACTTCTCGAGATCTTCACGATTGGTTTCGCTCAGACTAATCTAAATTTAACTGCCCTATCATTTTATCGTCTTGCTGCCCCCGCGTTAGGTTTTCATTACCATAATTTACATAATCACCGTATATGTAGACAAATTATATTGAAATACAGACGCACATACACAAATCACATACAGTACACGGTACACCAACGCATATCCATACACATACACATACACACATACATACCTACATACATACATACATACGTACATACATACATACATATATACATACATACATACATACATACATGTATTTACATGCCTACACGCATACATGTATATGTGATTGCATGCAATACTACGTACATACATGTACATGCGCACTTGCATAAACATGCATGTAACTAAATGGTCCATATTTTTACGACACTTTCTGGGGGACCTGTATACCTAAGGTGAATTCGTATAAGGATGAGCCGTTGCGTACAGATTGACACAGTGAACGAGAAAAGACGATAGGAGGAATCGCAAGTCATTCGCTGGATGACACAGCAGAAGGACGCACTGGGGGATGTCAATGGAAGTTTCGGATGGGTGGACGGACTGAAGGAAGGAGTTCGTGTCTGAAGTGGAGATTGTTGAAGAAGCGGAGAAAACTGTTAACCTCCCCTTGCCTTCGTCTTCGTAAGTGTAAATATATAAGTTGTTGCATAAAATACGATGTTTCTGTTGATGAAGTTAATACATGTAAGTACTTATATGAAAATGAAGTGGACTTTTATTGGCTATAATTATGCCACTCATAGTTTCGAGCGTCGCTATTTTATTCATAGTGTGTAATTTATTAACGAATGGTACTTCGAAAATGTACGATCATTTTATAAAGTTATGTCGTATAGAGATACAATAAAAATAATTATTAGATCTATGTGGGCGTAAATGAAGTGGACTTTTATAGGGTTTCGCAGTTTAGAGTGTCGGTATTTTCTTTATAGTGTGTAATTTATTAACGAGTCATACTATTGAAATATACGATCATTGTATAAAGCTATCTCGTATAGAGATAAATAAAAAATTATGTGGGCGTAAATGAAGTGGACTTTAATAGGCTATGCCTATTCGAAGTTTCGAGCATCGGTATTTCTTCATAGTGTGTAATTTGTTAACGAGCAATAGACCCCTACTGCGGAAATATACGATCATTTTATAATGGTATCTCAAATACACACACACAGACACACAGACACACACACACACTCACACATACACACACATATATATATATATATTATATTTGAAGTCGACTTTTATAGGCTACGCCTATATACAAGTTGTTTTGAGCGTCGGTATTATTTTTCTGTAATTGTGTGTAATTACTAATTTATTAACGAGTAATAGACCCACTGGGAAAAATATACAATCATTTTATAAAGGGGTCTCGTATAGAGATATATATATAGCCTATGCAAATGAAGTAGACTTTTATAGCTATATAGGCCAACTCGTAGTTTCGGGCGTCGGTATTTTCTTTTAGTGTGATTTTATTTACGAGCTATTTTGCAAAATATATATATACGATCATTTATAAATGGATCTCGTATAGAGACATTATATACAGTGCTTTTTCAGACGGAACTCTCCGGAAAGGCGTTCCGGGCCCTCTTTTCAGCTATTTTAAAAACATTGTTAATTAAAATTTTTAATTAAGAAAAACTATTTAGTTACTTTAACTTAATTTCAGTTATTTATACGATATTATTTCATTTTCCAGTTTTAGTACGTCATAAATTTGCAAAACAATGAATAGACTATTTTTAGAGTCACCAGTGGCGGACCCACGCACACACGTAGAGCCCAGACAACGGATTCCCTTCCGACGAAGGTTGGCTGATGGCATGGATGACCAGACTCTCTGAAACAAATAAAAAAAGCAAGGCAATGACAGCCAGAAAAAGTAAGACACCGGAAGAAAATTGAAGGATATGTGAGGCAATACACGTCAATGGAAGCCACTGCAGTACAAGACAAGTAAATCCGAGGCAACAGAGACCAAGGCAGGGCAAGGCATGCCAAGCCAAAGAAAGACAAGGCAGGGATGTAAAGGGAGGGCAAGAGGTGAGCCAGTGCAAAGCAATGCGAGGCAAGCTAATATAAGACAAGACAATTCCAGGCAAGGTCAATCAATGCCAAGACAATGGAAGAAAATGGCGTCAACGTAACAACATTGTTTTTGTGATCAGTGTAGAAGAAGTAAACGGTACTCGGAGACTGCGAAGAAGAACAATGAACGGTTGGCATTATCTGCGAGTGCAGCATTAACACCGGCACCTAGGATGAACTGAACAAATACTTTCGCAGATAATAGCGTTCAAAAGAATCTACGAAGAGCGATACGATCAATGTTGTCGTAATTGTAATCGAAGAATTATATAGCGCCTTAGCTTTGTCTAATGTGAACGGGAGCCATATAAATCCGGTTGCAATTTTGGGGCCTTAGTATTGCAGAGGCGAAACTGCAGCGCTCACGCTCCAAAAGCCCCTAAGAACCACATCATTATAATAACAAGGCAATGGTAGCTGTGGGCCTAATCAACGCATCCACATTTAAATAAACCTATAACCAAAGGTACATCGATAACAGCGCGAATTCTGAACAATTCAGATTTAGCAACAGGTACCACGAAAGATTTACACCTTTGGAGTTTGGACAGAAGTTCTAGAGATGTTACAAGTACGTAGGTTTCAAGTACAACCGCTAGCACTTTGGTCTCAAGCAGGGACGGATCCAAAACGTTTATGAAGGAGGGCCAAATGGGCGTCCGAAGGACGATCGTTGAGGCGTGCAGCGCCGAGCAGGGGGAGGGGTCTGGGCCACTTGAAAATGTTTTGAATTTCCACACTGCAGTGGCTGCATTTTAGGCTGTCGTGTGAACAAATTGCTCTATCATTTCAAAACTGAACGAATCAGATGTCACTCGTAGCTAAGATGTTGCTTGAGTCGTGTTTGAGTTGGACTGCAGACAACAGTACTAGGAACCCAGACATTTATTGAAATTAATTTACAACCTAGAAAATACGTTCAATTTTCAAGAACGCCATAAGCCTTAAGGTAAACGAATTGCTTACCAGGACTCAGTTAGCAGAAATAGTTAACACAAACCAAGCAAGAAGGATTCAAAAGGTAAAACTCAAGGTAAAATTCAAGGTAAAACTACCTTATCGGGAACGACGGGAAGCCATGTAGTAATGATGTAGTTTTACTAAATGTTCAAGGAACACAACATTTTAAAGTTTGATATTTTGAAATTTGAGAGACAACACTTGAGAGAAGCTATTTAGTTGTACAAATATAATATTTTTTATTTATATATCCGCATTTTCTTTTCTTCACGAAAGATCACGGAGTAAACATAGTCTATTTGGCGACGGGGGGGAGCACGTCCTGTGTAAATATCAAATGGGGGTGCCATGTCCGGATTGGCCCCCCTGGATCAGCCCCTGGTCTCGAGCAATAATACGATAACAAATAAAATCCTGTCAGGAGTAGGAATCGTCTGAGCGGTTGCTCACTCCGATTCACTGTCAGGAAGGTGTCTACGGCCACCTTCTGCATATTATTTGATCATTGTGTAATGTGTATCCAGGCAACGGAATCCGTGTCTTAGAGAATTTCAACAGAAAATGGGTCAGTGATTTCTGCAATATAAGTAAGTAAGTAAGAATATTGTTTATTGAGAAGTACTAGCAAACGCACAGCACTGTACATGGCAAGATTAATACATTCAAACAAACAAAAAATTATATATATATATACAAGCAAAGAATTGAATGGGAGAAATTAATGTATATCAGGGGAACCTAGGGGAGAAAGAGTTAGAGCTATAGTCTTTGAGGGAAATGAAGAGCTTAAATAGACTGATCTAGGTAAAACATTGTTTATATCGCATGGCATCTATTTCCCCAGAATCCAAATGCACCTTATTTTCATCCTACTGGTCAATTTTCAACTGAAATTTCGATTACAAAGGCCTGTGGAGTGATACTTTGCTTAAGATTGGGTGCCTGAATATTTGTTCCTGTCCCTGTATCTGTCCATTCTGCTCATTCACTTATGTCATTTTGTTCACAACTTAAGGCTTAGCCGAACTTTTTCAAATTACTTTTCCTCCATAGGCTGCCTCTCGAAGTCTCGGCCGATCCTTCTTAGCGGACTGATTCATGGATATTGATATCATTAGAGTTGTGTTTTTGGTGAGGCATAGGTTAATGCCTTGTGCATTAGACATTGGCGCGATAGAAGTTACCAATTAGAATTAGGCCTAGAATTAAGATGCCAAAGTATTTTATACTCTACAACGGCCTATGACTTCAAGCGATCTGAATCCACATTCTACGTGTGAACAAACCTTTGGGCTATAAGTCTTCAAATACGTCTTACCAAGAATTCCTTTGATATGTTTGGCTGTCCTCGTTCTTGCGTTGATATTCTACTATTCTTACTAATTTATTAATGAATAATGAATAATGAATTTGAAAATCTAAAAATCCGCACTTTGAGCGGTTTTTGGTTGGAAATGAAACATGTTGTAAGCCCAATCCTTTAGACGGGTGTACCGTGAAGGAGTGCAATGCTTGGCATAAAAGCAATCTGAAAATACACATTTTGTGGCATCCCGGATTGTTAAGCGGTCAAAACGATAATGGGAAGGTTGGGTAGACTATTATACATGATAGAATGGATCACCTTTGAACGAATATTTGACACGTTGTATTCATACTAGAATGCAAATTCAATATGGCGAAACAAGAATTTTTGTCTTTGTGTGATTCGCTTTGTAGAGCCGCTGTGAAGACAATGCTTAGTCTAACAAGTTGTAAATACCGTCATCGTGTAAAGAGGAGATTAGACTACTATGCTATTATAAACATTTGTAAAAGTAGGCTCAGAATTTGCTAAAATCTACATCGAGGTGAAGGCGTTCACTGAGCCCAGAATAGACATCCATGTGTTTGACCATCTCCCACAGATCGCGAGACTAATCACGACAGTTAAGAGTAGGCTTTTGAGAAAACCTAAACTATCACAATTATCGCTGTAAAAATCGCCATCTGTAAAAAGGCTGAATTTTCTAGAAAACTGAGCATAAGTTTGACTCTGGAAGCACACGCTTATACCGAGCGAAAGGCGAAAGTGTCGCGAGATGAATAACGTGAATGGAGACCTCAACTAGGTCCGCGCGCTTTCGTATAAAAGCGCGTAGCTCCTCTGGCGAACATTCTACGTTGTTTGGCCGTTGATTTAAAGAAAGTCTTCACTGTGCTTTTGTTGAAAAGATGTCGGTCGAAGTAGCAGCTACAGAGGGAGCGTCGACAGCGGCCACATTCAAAGAAAAGTCGGTGGAAGAGAAAATGGTGACGGCAACTGCAGAGCCAAAGAAGGCAGCCGACCATCCGAAGTACGCGGCGATGATTCAGTCCTCAAAGTAGGTTCAGCGAAATTATATACTACTTTAGGTGGCATCTAGGTTTAGGTGGCATCGAAAATGCATTTGGGGTAGGCCTAATATGTGATGCCTCATATGAAAAGGGACCACGTGTCGGGTTTGGCGTTATTGATACCACCATGATTAGCAAAGATTATGAAAATTTGATGTATAACGTTATATCATGGGAATATTATGGCGGATTTTGGCAGGATTTACAACATGCTGTACCTGAAAGTTCCAGATCGCTTACATTTGACACATACACTTACACTTGGAAAATATAGAAACATCATGATACTCCCATCGTATAGCGTTATAAATCATTGCTTTATATAATTTCTTGTTGATTATAGTGGTTTGCATAGCTTGAAAGTATTAATTTTCAGATTGATACATCGAGAATAGCGTTGCCCCTTTTACTTGCGTTCACTTGAAAATAAAAAATTGACTCTGCATTTCTTGCATTGTTCTATTTTCAAGAACTGTTGAGCTATATTGATAGACGGAGGTGTCCACTAGCGAATGCAAGTGAAAACATAATTTCGATATTTTGATGGGTGACCATGTTCAAGGGCCTGTGTCTCGTAAAATAAATCCCATGTTGTGGTCCCTTTTCATATGTTGATTCAAACTAACATGAGCCAGTCATAGTATGAAAGGATGAACACAAGTTACTACAGGAGTCGAACTTAACTTATGGCAGCCGTGCAAGGCCCCCATCTGTCCTACTACTCATTTTGAAAACACCATCTGGCGAATGAAAGGCTGAATCGACATTTGGGAAGGTAGCGCGATTCGATCCCGCGTCAATGCTGATTTTCTGCTTCTCGTGCCAGAGTATTGACCATTAACCTAAACCCCTCCTCAAATGCCAGTCCGAAGCCTGGATAAAGGGCCAGCGCTGATTTTCTTTCCATCTTAAGTGTTCCTAGTAGGCGTGGAGCTGTTTTGCTCCATGTTGCATGCATTCTAGGAGCAGATGTGTAGACAGTAGGGTACCAATTCCTTTCCCGCCCTTTCTTTTCTTTTTTGTGCAATAGTTCAAAAAATAGAGGATCCAGTTACATCATAAAATTAGACTCTGGCTGCAAACACTTGACTAGTATATAACGCTTGATTTCTTTCACATGTTGTAGGAGCGTGGAGGTTCTTCACGTCAGGCACTTCTCAAGTACATAATCAAGCACTACAATCTTGGCCAGGATGAGAAGGTGATCAACGCTCACCTTAAGCTGGCACTTCGAGCTGGAGTCAAGACTGGCACTCTTAAACAGTCGAAGGGTGTTGGAGCCTCCGGAAGTTTCAAACTCCGAACTGAAAAAGAACATCCAAAAGAGGCAAAGACAACAAAGAAGCCCACCAAGGCCGTTGTCAAGAAGGTCAAGGCCGCAACACCGAAGAAAGCAAAGAAACCCAAGAATGCAACTGAGGCAGCCAAGCCAAAGAAGCCCAAAGCCAAGAAACCAATGTCTTCAGCAAAAGCTACCAAAAGAGCCAAGCCCAAGGCGGCGTCCAAAAACTCAAAACCAGTGGCAGCTAAAGAAAAGAAGCCCAGGGCAGCAAAACCTGTGAAAGCAAAGAAGCCGAAAGTGGCAACAAAAGCAGCAAAGCCGAAAAAGGGTGTAGCAAAGAAATAAATTGCAGTTTTAACACTTGATTATCTTTCGGTTCTCTGAAAATTTTGAACAGTTGCTAAACATTTTAATCGGAACCAACTAATGTAAATAGGTAACGATTGGGAACGATTGTAAATCCCATTAGAGGCTATTGGTGCATTCTAAAATAGACTTGTACAGCATAGGCCAGGTCACTTATTCGGAATCTGACCTAAGGTTTTTTAAGTTGAGAGTTGGAAGCAAAGTTGAACGTAAGTAATTTTAATGTAACGACTTGACAATGGAGAGACGTGGAATTGAGTTTTGTATTTTTAAAGTTGTTTTGGAGATGTACATTTTTGCATTAAGTAAATTGTGAAATCTGGATGTGCGTTTGAATGTTTTGTTAAAGGAAAGGTTACAATAGGTGTTGAAGTTACTAGACATGATTACCCTTTTCATTGATTCTCATTATTAACCATAAATGAAGCTTTATATCGGCCATTTTGGGATTCATGTGTACCTGATTGCATTACTGTCCAACAAATAGTCAAAGAAATGTTGTAGATTACATATACATGTACAGTATGTCAATCTAAATTATGTATGTGCTGGCCTCTTGTAGGCTATATCAATCACTCTATATTTCACCAAACGATGGTAGCATAAACAAAACAATCTGTAAACTACCGATCTGACCAGGACAGAAGACCTGCCTATAAATTTATTCCACAGATTTTAGCATCAATCAATTTTGCATCATATTCAGTCAATTACAGTATGAGAAAATCATATACAAATGTGACCAGGGAGAATCCATAAAGGACGTTCGCAATGAGGGGAGAGTTGAGTCATCCAAATGCCGACAATGGAAGGGGATCATAACCAATGCGGACGTCCGTACCTAAATTTGGTTGTATTGTATTGTATTGTATTTGAACACTTGTTACAGCACCCCTACGAGATTGCCCATTCAAAGGCGCTCCCGACTACTGCGCGGACGCTGAATCGGAGTTTCACGCCGAAGCGCATGAGCAATTGCGAGTGAAGGACTTGCCCAGGGTCCCTACACAGCGGCTTTGAGGTGGATTCGAACCCGCAACCCTCCAGCTGCAAGGCACCGAACATACCCCTATACCACCGCGCCCCAGTTGTATTGTGTTGTGTTGAATTGTATTGTATTGTACTCCACGTTTATAATGCAACCAAGCCACCCGCAGTAAAGATCCGAGAAATTAATCTCTGATAAACCGACCGACCCGGAATCGAACCCGAGCCGCCGGCGTGACGAGCGGGCTACCAACCTACTCGGCCACTCAGGTTCATAGTTACATGTAGTTCAGTACAACCTGGGGCGCGGTGGTGTAGGGGTATGTTCGGTGCCTTGCAGCCGGAGGGTTGCAGGTTCGAATCCACCTCAAGCCGCCGCGTAGGGACCTTGAGCAAGTCCTTCGCGCACAATTGCTCTGCAATATAATTGCTTCTGCGCCGGCGAGGCGTGTGGCACTTCTGAGCTTGAGGAGACTTTTACTAGATCAATAAGCATTACAAAATTTATGGTAACGGATTCTGTTGAGAAAACTTTTCTATCAATTTTCTAGCCTGAGATATAGTCAATTTTATTTCCAGGCAGCCATCTTGGACGCCATCTTGAAAATGACACTTTCCGATGGTCAGAATGGAGGAGACTTTTACTATGTCAATAAGCATTACAAATGGTAAAGGATTCTGTTGAGAAAACTTTTCTATCAATTTTCTAGGCCCAGATATAGACAATTTTAGCTTTAGGCAGCCATCTTGGACGCCATCTTGAAAATGACCCTTTTCCGATGGTCAGAATGGAGGAGACTTTTACCATGTCAATAAGCATTACAAATGGCACCAGATTCCGTTGAGAAAACGTTTTTATCAATTTTCTAGCCTGAGATATAGTCAATTTTATTTCCAGGCAGCCATCTTGGACGCCATCTTGAAAATGACCCTTTTCCGGTGGTCAGATTAAAGGAAACTTTTACTATGTTAATAAGCATTAAAAATGGTACCAGATTCCGTTGAGAAACCTTTTGTATCAATTTTTTTAGGGTCAAACCATATATTGACCCGTCTATAGTAAGAAGGGCGATATCAGAGATCAGTTGAATTGTATTGTATAACCTGTGCCAACTACCAACTTAATTCATATAGTAGCAGGATAGGATATTCTGTATTGCATTGGTTCGTCATCTGTAATGTTCTGCTGTCTAATAATTATATTCGTTTATTGAGAAAGACAACTCTAATTGGCACACCGCAATCAGTTACTCGGCAGCTGAATAAACATTTCATGATTTAAATAATATCAAACCTCACGAAACTATCTGAACAGGAATAATGCACTCGTTGAAAGATTTAGTTTCTTCTTCATTAATATACACCATAGTGTAAGTATACCACATACTGACTGGTGGATAGGCAGATTGGAATCAAAGTGCAGGTTTATCCGGGTCAACAGCCGGCTACACGGCCAGCCCAGGTTCCCTGTTTGACATTTTAAATAACACGCTTTTAATTAAGATATGACAAGTCTTTATTAATGGCGTTACTCATAATGTTGTTGTGTTATCTTGTTCATTTGGTTTGGCGTGCAGACGTCCGCAAAGGGGTAAGGGAGGGTAAAGGTAAATGCGGACAAGGGGAGAGGGTCCAATGTAGGTCATTTTTAAGGGGCTATAATTTTATAGTGCCTGAACGAATGAAAAATAGCGCACGATCTTCAAACGCCTCTTAGAACGCTAATAACCTAGTATTATTATAACTATCGTAACTGTAATCAAAGCAATAATTGTAATAAGGAGCTTCTGGTTAGGCGCTCCGGAAGAGGCACTATATTACTCTTATTACAATTAGGCCTACGATTACTACAGCTTCAAAAGGAGCATCTTGTCTTAAACAGTTGTGACACACTTTAAATAAATTAGTCAGTGAGTAAGTGAGTAAAAAAAAGTAAGTATATCCTTTATTGAGTAAGTAAGTTAGTAGCTCTTACTTGCATCTGACAAAGCACCCACGCATTGCATTATAACGATTACATAAACACTTACAGTTTACAGGAGCATTTTATTTTATTTTATCTATTGGTTCACAAAAAACTACCAAAGCAAATCAAGCATACAAATATGTTTCATGGATGCATGCACATCTGCCTATAACTAAAGATACATCGATTAATAAAGCTACTTTTAAGCCGTTTAGATTATATGTACCATGATAGTCCGAAAGTCATTACTGCAGCTATTCCGTGCAAACATAGCAGAATACCGCGAGAGATAGGATGCGGTCATCGAATGTCTTTAACATTGGTTAGAAACCAATCACAGTCTGCAATCCAGCATCATAACTTCTTTCCTATCGTTAATTTTAATCCAGTTACTAGGTCTTGTTCTGCAACGCCTCAGTGGCAAAGGTACGGTAGACGTCAACGGCCCTGGCAGCCACAAGATGTGGCTACACGACAGCCCAATCCAACTACTTCTAGAGTGCCAATCACTCAATGCACCATCATCTGACTCAGGCTCCTCTACTTATCGCAATCAGGCTTTCCGCTACAAATAGAAGAATCACCTCTTCAAGAATGAATTTCTACCCCAATCCACCCAATCATCCAAACCAGCATTCTCTCCCTGGATAAAACCCGCCTTAGCAGCTGCTCTGCCTCCTGTCCTTGTTCTCAGTGGCAACCGGACTTGGATCCTCACTGAACATCGGTCTCTCGACAACCCCTCTGATACGACGCAGCGCACGTGAATAGGCTGGTGCCCTGCGTCTAAATTTGTAATAGCACATTAGAAATTTAGAGCTTACGATCACAATTACGATCGTCGCTTGGATAAACAATAAATGCTACTCTTGTATGGAAAGTCAATATACGGTGAATATTTTTAACTTTACTGGTTGATGACTAATTAACAAGAAGAAGGAACTAAAAGTTAAACAAGAGACGTCACAAATAGTTGGCTGAGTACGGGTTAGATAGCACTCTTAATGCAGGCCCAGCCGTCAGTTGGCAACCGAATTTGCCTTGAACTAAGTAAGAAGCTCTTGGATCTCAGATGTTTTGAAATGGAATTCTCCACCTCCGACGTCCTGGAAGTCAAACGCCTCGAACGGAAGTAGAATGACCTCCTCTTCAGGGTACTTCGACAATTCCCCGACTTGAGCTGCGTAACGTGGAACCGGTTGTTTGAACTCGAGTACTAGTCCATCCGGTCCGGCAAACCGTTTCGCCGTCTGATAATTCAGCGTTGTCGACGTGAACGCCTTCCAGAAAATTCGGCTGGCTGTCGGCGGATCGACCTCTAAACGGAGTCCGCGGTAGAGGGGTTTACCGACATGTATAGGTTTGATATTGGCCAGCTTCCCGAGGGCCGACAACAAAAGGGTAGTGTAGACCCTGTAAGGTTTCCACTTCCTGTCTGTCGAAGCCGTATTGTATTCTCTGAAGAAGGCTCTTGCACCACGATGATCACCGTCGTCTGTGTACATCATCACCACCAGACATTCTGCGCGCCACAAACCGGGTACAGCTTTGTAGTTTTTGATCGCTCTTTGGAGGTACTCTTCCATGCGACTCTCCCATTTCTCGGTCGTGTCCTTTGCTTCCTTTTCCAGCTGTCCCATAGATGTAGCCTCGTCGAGTGGAGTCTTGACCATATCGTACCACATCCGGATGATGTCCAGCTCTTTGTCGGCGTCGTAGTAATGAAGGCTGTCGGACGCAAAGATGATTGACATCAGGTGATCCCTCTCGACGGACATCGCCTCGGCTGACATCTTGCCAATATAAGCCACTGAGACTTTTCCACTGGCGGAATCTAGGACACGAACACTCCTACACATACACAAGCCAAAATTGGTGGTACTACAAAATAACAGAGTAGAAATTCCTATAGGGTATGTCTAATCCTATCTCATCGATTCTGCTCTAACCTGGCCTCTTCTAGTCTGAACTAATCTAATCTAATCTGGACTTATACAATCTATTTCGATGTGATCTTGAACTCTACGGCGCCATTATCATAATTCAGTTTTAAGGAATCAATCGATAACCGCTTCTAAGGAGAGATGTCATAGATCGCTTCATAGATCCCATATTATAGTTTTAATCTAAAAATAATATTACAATTCAGATTTTTTAATCTTTGGTCCAAACTGTTATCATTTCGAATCAATACTTATCTTTCACCGCTAGAAATTTGTGACGGTTTTACTTTCTAACCCGATCACAGTTTTTTTTATCTTCACTTCTGTTGTAGGCCCTGTCCTGCTTTTAGTGAAAGTGAAAATAAACTTACGAAACTTTCGTGCTGAAATCAACCATGCTTCATAAACGCAATGTTGTGTGAAGTGTCCCTGCGCCATTGTTTAGTGGTTAGCGTGTTGAATTTTCAAGCGAGGGGTCGGGGTCCAAGTCACCAACAGGGCATAATTTTGTTTTTGGATATCAGCTGCACCTCCGTCTCATGCCAACTCAGTTATAAAGAGTGCACTGACCGCATACCGTCCGTACCCTTGCGGTACATTATACACTGACTGTACACTGTCAGTAGGAAGACCAGAGGTCGAGGGAGAGGTTGTTATGCGGGAGGCTAAGATATGAGGTCGATAACATTCATATCTATGGTAGCAACTCGGGATAGCTTAAGGGACTGCTCTTCTTCGTCTTCCAACACGAACGTAGATTAAACCTGTCGATTATGTACCAGCGTTAATCGTGGCGCATTGGATAACATCTGGCACAGAGACCGAGAGGTACCGAGTTCGAGCCCCGTTGGGCGGATATGCTTTTTAGGCTGCTATTAGCGCCGTTGTATTGCAGGCTGTCTGTTCTGTTAGTAGTTAAGATTTAAATTGCATAACATGTAAATGTACAGCGCAGTGCGTTTGTCAGGCGCTGATTAAAGAAAAGATATTATTATTATTATTTTTTTTTACCCGAGGTATCAATGATCCCTCGGGATTTATGAAAAATTGCTATTATTATTATTATTATTATTATTATTATTATTATTATTATTATTATTATTATTATTATTATTATTATTATTATTATTATTATTATTATTATTATTATCTTTGTGGTTGGCACCGCCGTTGATGCCGACCTAACCTGATTGTCTGCCGAGTGGTTGATGGTTCAAATACCTGCCACAGCAGAAACAGGTTTCGAGATTTCTACTCCACTTATGTCCCATAGCCAACTTGGCCATATTGAGTGCACTGTTCGTACACTGTCGGTGGGAAGACGTGACGGTGAGGGATAGGTCTGGCCACCCGCCCTCATATGCAGGAGGATAAGACACTGAAGTCGGTAACGTTTATACCCTTGGCCGCATCTCGTGAAGAGCATAACAGACTGCTCTTCTGTGGGAAAAAATTTAATGTTTGGCTATATTTTTGTATTTCTGTTCTAGTCTGCTTAGTTTGCTTAGTTTCTCTGTTCTGCTTTGTGCGAAATAAAGTATATATATATATATGGGTTCCGAACGTGTGCCCCATATGTATCATGTATCTTAGCTATAAGCATACTGGACTGTCATCTCTTTTGCAAGGACAGGCTAGATTGGAAGATTTTAATATTTAATTGCTAATTATTACTTCATTCCATTATAATTATTGTTTTATGATGTATGTCCCATTGTGCGTTTGCAAGTGGAGTAATAAAGAATATACTTACTTACTAACTTGCTTTCTGTCTGATCAATTTTTTTATTTTACTTGCCCTGCAAAAGTATGTGGCCCTTGAAGAAATTGCACAAGCGTTAGATACTAGCGTTTTATTAGGCACCGTCTACAATTATTAGAAATTTCGATGCCATCGCTTCTTATAAAATATACAATTCTCGGCTTACCCAAAATCTTATGAATATTCATCGTTCAGTTCCGAGTTCCTGAACTGTTGGAGGGAGCGCCTAACAGGCTGCTAACACGCTTATTTTCGATCAGTGTTTTAAGCGTGAAATTCTTAGTTTTCAGGCTTTTAATCCTTGTCAAATTAAGAATCAGCTTTCATTGTAACAAGTTTTAGTTCACTTATTAACTAACTAAATAATTAAAAAATAAATAAAACCCTCTGTTTTCAAATATTGCTTACAACACCGTTACGAATGGGTTTCTGTCATCTGTGGAATTAAGTGCAAATTCTCGTTGTTTGAAATGACATCTTCGATAGCAGGGAACATGCCTGCATTGATTTTACAAACAAGAAATCAATATGGCTGTTTGCTTCTATTTTCAATTCTCGGAAATTTATCCGGTAATGTTATAGTATAAAAAGACTTACAACTCCGTCACGGTAATCATTGCATCTTGCGTATATATATATATATACATATATATAACAATATTTTCCTTCAAAAATAATATTGAAACTGTAAACTAACTATTTTTTTATATCTTAAACTCGTCCGGTCAGCGTGGGGATATAATTATGAATATTTTACAACTCCGATACTACAACTCCGTTACTTTTTGTAGTAACGGTGTTGTAGTTTCCGAAACGGTGTTGTAATAATGTGTTGAATTTGTATATATTAATATTTGCCATTGTTAAGAATCAGCTTTCATTGTAACAAGTTTTAATTCACTTATTAACTAACTAAATAATTAAAAAATAAATAAAACCCTCTTTTTTCAAATATTGCTTACAACACCGTTACGAATAGGTTTCTGTCATCTGTGGAATAAAGTGAAAATTCTCGTTGTTTGAAATGACGTTTGAAGAGGAAGAAGTGGAAAAATGATGAAGAAAGAGGGAGACAAGAAAGCTACAAAAAGAGAGCATTGCCTGTTTTGTCTGTGATTTGTAAAGAATTAGCATTCTACTAAGCACTTCTAGCACGATGTCGAAAAAAGACATGAATGTTCGAAATAAGTATTGTACAGTCAATTGCAAAAATTATTAAAATGCACACGAATGTGACGTAAATAAAAAGTACTGTAATAATAATAATAATAGTACAGTAGTAATAAAAATAATAAACTTTATTAATTGAAACTGACAAGTACGTAGTATGCCTACATTCCCTACAAGTCATAGTATGAACAGATGCTTACAAACTATTACAGGAGTCGAATTTAGCTGTATGGCCGCCACGCAAGGCGCCCATCTGTAATACGCTAATTTTATCAGCCCACCTAGCGAATGATAGGCTGAGTCGACCGAGTATCGATCTCGCTTCCTACTTGATGTTCTGCTTTTCACATTAGCGGTGTTATCATTCATCTATGACAAGGTTAGATTGGATTGATATTTGATTGTAATTAACGACTCCGTGACCGATTTTCAACTCCGTTACTTTATATTTTCTATTAAAATAAATTAATTTATGGTACACGTAGATTATTTATCGTCAAAATAATTTAGGTTGTTGTGCAATACTTCAATGCATACTTAATACTAACTAATCACTAATTTTTAACAGTGGCAGCATTTTGAACTGTGTATTTATAAAGTGACGTAGTTGTAAATATTTAGTATCGGCGTTGTATGTTTTTCAAAAATATAAAAAAAACTAATATTAAAAAGTAGGCCATATCTCTCAAATTGAAGCTCTGCTCAGTATTAAGTATGTTTCAGCAGTGCCATGAAAATCTTTGTATATGATTTTTTTTATTTTGCATGCTTTTTTTCTCTAATGAATTTGCCTCCGGTTGTGAAATATACCCATGTAACTATAAGAAAGCTGGGAACTGAATAATGAAAGAAAAACAACTCGTTCTGAATAATGATTGCATATTATAGAAAACTTAAAATTAAATGAACATACCGTTTGCAAAGACACACGTATCTCTGAAGTCTATTCCTTCAGTCAAAGTCGCCAGCGATCCTGCACGTACCGAACATAGGTCAGCCACGCACAGAATGCCCCATTTCTGAGGATAGCTTCTTATATCTCTTGCCCTTTCTATAATACGATAAAGTAAACACTTGAAGTAGGCCTATGTCAATCATCTGCCTCTCAGGCTCCTCTGCTCACCACCCCATAGGCTCTCATACCAAGTTGAAGTCTCACCACTTCACAAATCCTACCCTAGTCCAAACAATCCACCTACCGGATTTCCTCGTCCTCAACGAAACCCGCCTTCGCAGCTGTTCTGCTTTCATTATTCAGTTCCCAGCTTTCTTGTAGTTATATGGGTATATTTCACAACCGGAGGCAAATCTCTATCTTATCTCTATGACAACCTGAACATCAATCTGAACATCGATCTATGGACAACCCAACACCTCTGATACGACGCAGGGCTAAGTTTGAATTTACATAGTGCCATCATAGTAATGCATTAGGTAAATATCTTTGTCACTCAAAAACAGATCAGCAATTTCAAAGGTCAGTCAATCTAATCTATCTAATCTGAATTAATACGACCCAATCTACATGTATTTTGATATGATCTGATCTTTGATAATAATAATAATGAGAAGAAGTAGAAGAAGTAGAAGAATACGAAGAAGAATGCGAAGAAGAAGAATGCGAAAAAGAAGAATGCGAAGAAGAAAAAGAAGAAGATGATGATGAAGAAGAAGAAAAAGAAGAGAAATTTGTATAGAATTTATATAACGCCATCACAGTAATGCATTAGGCATACAAATCGGTGACTTTCCAAAACAGACTAGCAATTTCAAGGGTCACTCGCTCTCGTCTTATCAAATGCAATCAAACTGAACTGATACGACACAATCTACTTCAGTTTTTATCAATTCAGTGTTTATCAATTCAGTTTTTATCTTTAGCCTAAACCGATTTTATTTGGAATAAATTCTCACCTTTCACCGCTAGAAATAAATTTTTACAGGTTTACCTCTTAACTCTACTGCAATATTACTGGTTTCTCTACTATTGTAGCCTGCTACATGTATAAGCGATAGTGAAAATATGAAAAACCTCGTGACCCAGAGAACCATTATAGTTTCAATCTGTAATAAAGTCACAATTCAGTTTTCTTAATCTGATTTATCAGATATAAAAACATTAGTGTAATCCGCAAACGGTATGTAGTGAAATATTTTTGAAGTAGCTGCAAGGTCGTCTACATATATTAGAAAGAGTAATGGCCGCAGAATCGAGTCTTGTGGTACTCCACAATTTATAGGTTTGCTAATGGATAACTGACCCTTAAAATAAACATGTTGCTATCTGCTGTTGATAAACTCAGAAAACCATACGTTACTTATACCCCTGTTAGCATTGTGATCAAGTTTTTCTAATATGATATTGTGGTTTACTTTGTCAAAGGCTTTGGAGAGATCAAAAAATTCCTATAGAAAATTCACGGTTATCTATGGATTCCAAGATTTTACATTGTATTTACAAAAGTGCCATATATGTAGAATGTTGCTTTCGAAACCCAAACTGATTAGGCGAGAAAACATTTATTTAAAGACAATAATCCATCAATCTGTTTTAGCGTACATGATTTTTTTGAAGAATTTAGAAAAATAGGGTAGTATAGATACGGGTCTGAAGTTACTTATTTTATTTATTTCACCCGATTTATAAAGAGATATGACTTTAGCAATTTTTTTGTTTCTGATGGGATGATGCCAGTAGAAAATGAACTATTTATGATTTGAGCCAGTGGTTCAACAATATCCTTGATTGTGGCCTTTGCTACACTAGGGCTTATATCATCGATGCCACAACTGTAAGTTGTTTTTAACTGTTTTGAAGTTGGGAAGAAAAACAGTGCTCTGTCACTTGTAAATACTTTTGGTGCTGAGAATCCTCAGACAGCTCCTATACCTCGGAATGCTTACCATATCCTTCGTAGCACTAGATACTACCCATAGGCCTACGTATAGTTCTCCCATGTCGTCGCCATGATACACTGAGGATGATCGAGACTGAGCTTATACCGCTCCCATAGAAACCATGAATCATGTAATTTGTAGAAGTTGCGTCTGTGTCAGCTTTTGACTTTTCAATAAGCGAGTATTGTACTGTATTGTATCGTGTTGACATTGACTTCATGCGATCTGAATCCACATTCCACGTGTGAACAAACGCGCCCTCTCGCAAATGACAGGCTGAGTGGACCTTTGGGAGGGTACGGGAAGCGATCCCGCTACCAGCTGCACTTCACGCCAGTGATTTTACCACTACGCTATGATTTCCAATCTCTGAAAAAGCCATCATATATGTAGGTAGGTATGCGAGCCGGCATCTCACGCATGGTGAAGCTATGAGGTGCATGGTTGGTGCATCCAAATGCGCATCTATAATACTTTCCATAGGCTATTATGCCAATCGGACCAGCACTGTGCGTGACTTAATTGATAATGAAAGAAGTCCACGGCCATCAAACGCGGTCTGCTAATAAGTACCACCAATGCAGTATAAATACCACTATTCGCCAACATAGTATTAGAACGTATGGACCGATATATTGGAATACTCTACCGACAGAGCTAACATGTCTTCCATCATTGTGCCAGTTTAAAAACAAACTAAAGTCTTACCTATTGAATGCTGTATGTGTGTAAAGTTCAATTGATTTGCTACTTGTTATGTACTTCTAGATAAAATGTTAAGGGCTGGTTGTATGCGATGTGTTCACGTTTACCTAGCAGCTAATGTTTGATGTCATGCAAAATATGCTGGGAAATTCAATGTTGATATTGTAATTACTCACGGATATGTTACTTAAGAACCAAACCATTGGTTGAAATGATTGACTGTAATCGGGCGACCTCTGTCAGCGGAACGGTTCGTTCCTTTGGGGTTTCCCATTGACACTGTAAGTATAACTAAACTGTTTTCCGTGTTTATATGTTTTCGGTGATCAATAAAGTATTGATTGATTGATTGATTGATTGATTGATTGATTGATTGATTAGTTTCTCTTGTAATGACGTAAAACAAACGACTGCAGAGATGAGCTCTTCATGAAATTTCCAAAGGCTGTTTTGCATTGCGGAATCCCAAGTGTTAGACAACAGTCAACACTTGCGAAGTAGTCATTAAGCTTGGTATTAATTAGCGTCATTGAGTGATGTAATGGCAATACATTAGTGAAGAGGTATTTCACCTTCAGCCACTTATCGGACAGGCGTGGGGTAGACGAATTGTCGATTCGATTAACGCATCCATTACGCCATTAATCTGCTCGGATTAATAACTTATCTCCAGCAGCTCGAATGCCTCCTAGAATCATCTCCTTAATTGACAGTGGGGCCTGGCATAATTATAATGGCGGCTTGAAATCTAAATCGTTTCCGTCATTAGGTTTTCTGCGGCTTCATAAGTAGGCCTACCACTCTTCACCTTAGCATCCTTTTGACAGAGACGCTGGCGGTCCGCAAATCCCGACGAATTATAATTATTTACCGGGAACAAAACTATTGAGCACAAGGTCGTAATCGTATCGTAAGCGAAATTTCGAATTTCTACAGCGCCGAAAAAAGCGAAGTTGCGGGAACCAGTTTATTCAGAGGCGCTTAGTCAAACCATTATTGACAGGCGGGTGGGTGTGAAATAAGTTCCAGGTTAAGGTCCAAAGGGAAGACTTACCCTAAACTAAAGTCATTAAGAAGAAAAGGTTGGTCAACAACAGTGCTTATATAACTACATAAGAGTCACCATTGGCGATATCCCGCAGACACACAGAGCCTAACCGATTTGTCCCCAATTCCTCACCCCCCACAGCCGATCGAAGACAAGAAGAAGATGGGCGACGACGGGTGAAGAGGCAAACGAGCCCCAGCAGCGAGCAGTCCTTCGCCGATGACGTTGTGTCAAGGGCATGACTCAACGGACGCATAATGGGTCACATTGCAAGTCCAAATGAACGAAAATTATCCAGCATGATTCGCCTGTGACCAGTTAATTGATCAAAAATGACACGAGAAACATGTTGCTCACAACACGTGTTTAGGTTTTGTTGACAGAATATTTACGCTGTCACTCAAATCCAATTGTCTCTCACCATCATCTTCATCAGTTCACGACGTCAGTCAATTGATGCGACTAAATGCACTAAATTATCCTCTCTCATTTGTCAAATCAAGTGTTGCTGTCAATGTTTTGATAGGAGCTTCTGGTTAGGCGCTCCGGAAGAGGCGCTATATTGATATTATTACAATTATTAATCTTGTTATGTACTTCATCTATGTTGTTGTCTATCCAGCACAGTTCTTGGTCTTCCATTGTTTATCTTTCCTTCGAATCTTGCGCGTAGTGCATGGTGTGAGATTCAGTCAAGTTGCATTCTCTTCATATGACCAAACCATATAATATGTATGAATAATTATGTACATACAGGTATAATATATGTATGTATTTTTAGGGTTGGGCAACGATTACAATTTTTAATCAAAATTAATCGCACGATTAAAATTTTTAATAATGCGATTAATTTTTAACGCATGTCACACTAGATAACAAGTACAACTACTCTACCGAGTGAGTAGTTACGTTGAATATGCGCTATATAAATGCTTGCAGTCAAACTAAACGAAAAGCAAACATGCTTTTAGTACTTGTTTTAACTTTTTAGTTCTTACTTTAAAGCTTAAAGTTTTAACTCAGTTCCACTTGTGATACGCATAACATGTCAGTTTCCTAAGAAGTCGTAGGTTTGCTTTAACCCAACTGAAATGAGCTCCAGGGACAGAAGGCTTCTGGTTGCCATTAAGTAACAGCATTGCTTTAAGGCTTGCGTTGATAGAGTCGATAACTAAACTTAGTCTCCATTCATCAGTCACATGTTCATATCTCAGCTCATGCACGAGATCAACATCAGCACATAAACAAATGCCATCTTCCACCTGGTAAAAGGAAGCCAGATTGGTTCGTTCAGCGCTATAGAATTTTAATTTAGCTCCATCAACTTCGTCCACTGTAAACTGATTTTCCAGAAGAACCTATCGTTCAGTGAGCGTGACCAATATATATGCGTTAATTGTGATTATCATTTACTAGGCTGATTTAGCATTTACCAGTCGGCACTCAAAATTCAAAACTGACCATCAAATATAATGCTAAATGTCGTTCAGAATTAGAATCACATTTACATTAGTTAGGAAAACAACGGGAATGCGTCTACGGAACAGCGTTATTTTCTAAATGATATTAGCGTGAATTGTGAAACTGACGCCCAGCTGTCCCATTACGAGGTGAATCGAAACCACGATTTCCACCGGGATTCCGAACCAAGTACTTCCTTCCTCGAAGAGTCGCCTTGTCGGTCATGCGTTCCAGACGAGACAATAATTAACGATGGACGAACGGTTAGTTTTGATTCGATAGGTGGCGCTCCGTCGTGTAAAATTTGACGTCGTAATAATTGTCACTGTTTATTACAAATATACTATTGTTATTGTTTCACGTTTAAAACAGTTTATTATGTATGAACACTGTGTCGTGTTCCATATTTTATGTTTTATACTGCATGCAATCTGATATTTATTTTAATATGATAAAATCAAAATTATGATTCCAGGACCCAGGTATTATTCCGCGGCCCCGGTAACCAATCACTCGCGGACCGGCACCAGGTTTCGAAACACAGTTTGAGTAGCACTAGTTTAGGTAATCCAGTTTCAGTTACAGTAGGTCAAACTCATGTCGTCACGTGTCCAATGCTCTTATCCAAATACAGCTATATTCTTTCGTCAACTTCTGTCGAAGTTTAGCAATGATTGCAACCCTCTACGGGTAACTAATTAAATAGCCTATTAATTAGTTTGGTAGCTAATTCTAATTAATTGGTAACCAAAATTTCGCTAATTCTAATTCTAATCAAAGTTGTCTAATTCTAATTTAAACATCATAATTAGCTTCATAATTGCCTTTCCTACATATTTCCTTACTGCCATTTTGCTCGATGCTTTCATTTTAACCAATATTTTTAGTTTTTGGTTTTTTATTGTATCTTTGAAAGAAGAATTGCCTTTAGCTGTGACATGTTTTTATGAGAAATTTCAGCGCATGAACGAATCCATCAGTAATTTAAAATATTTTGAAAAGTGCATGATTATTTTACCAATAACATTCTTAGTTTATAAAATAATATAAGATATCTCAGATATTTCCAGTTGCATCTGAAGCATCATATTGTTCCTCCAGCATCAGCAGTAATGGAGCGAGCATTTGGTGTAGTAGGATTTGTTATAAAGAAATACACTTAAAGACAATTCTTTGGAACTCATGATAGTTCCAAATTGCAATTCCGATCTCTTATAAATAAAAACATTATCCCAGTAGCCTAATAAGAAGAAATTGGACGAAACTGATCAAATATATTTTTGTGTCGTTTTATCTTCAGACGTCGCCAACTAATTCTAATTAATTAGTTGAGTGCTAATTCTAACTCTGATTAATTAGATATAAGAAAAATGCAAATTTTAATCCTACTTATGAAACTCGAACTAATGCTATTTCTAATTAATTAACTACAAAATCTTAATAACCATCACGGACCCTGGAAGTAGACGTTTGGACTTTGTGGACAACTGACCTCAGCCTTTATTGTCTACTTTGTCAACAACAGCCTCGGAAGTGCTAAAAGTAAGTATAAGTATATTAAGTATATTTGTCATTAAAGTTTCGATATTTTTTAAACATTCGACCTCGGTAAGGAGTTCCTATATAGTGTAATGTAAATCTCCCAAAGTTTTCGACGCCACACAAAAGCCACATCAGGGAGACCATTATTAGCATTATTAGGTACTGGCCCTATATCAACTCAAACTCATCATGGTTGCTAGAGGTCCTAAAGTAGTACCTTGAACCTCTGGCGGACAGGAAGTCATACGCCTCGAAAGGAGGTAGAAGTACCTCATCTTCATCGTAGTGGTGTGACAAGTGCCTGATTCTAGCCCCCTGACGTGAAGGCGGTGGCTGGTACTCAAGTATTGTCCCTTCAGACCCGTCTTTAAACCATTCCGCGATCGAAATATTCAGCGTAGTCGACGTGAATGTCTTCCAGAAAATTCGACTTGCTCTCGGCGGTTCCGGTTTGAAGGCGATTCCGCGGTAGAGGGTTGCACCCCGAGGTATGGGATCGATTGTGGCCAGCTTCCGCAGGGCGGACATCAGGAGGGTAGTGTAGACCCTGTACGGTTCCCAATTTCTGCTTTTCGAGGCCCTATTGTAATTTCTGTAGAATCTTTCGTCGGTGTACATCGTCACCACCAAACATTCCGCGCGCGTCAAACCAGAAACACGCTTGTTCAAGGCCATCGCTCTATGGAGGTCCTCGTACATGGTAGTGTTCAATTTACCGGTCTCGTCCCTTGCTTCGTATGCCAACCGTTGCAAAGATGTCGTCTCGTCAATTGGGGAACTGACCATCGCTTTCCAACTGCTCAGTTCGCTGTCGGAGTCGTAGTAATGAAGGGTCCCAGTGTAGCTGGGGTTCTCTGACGATAAACGAGAATTTACATGTGCGACGTAAAACGACGAACACAGGATGGTTACGAAGACAAAGACTTCGCAAAAACCCATTGAGAATTTTCCACTGGCTAAACCAGGACACACACTCATATTACTATGAATATAGGCCTACATGTAGGCCTATATAATACACATTCCTGGTCTAAATATTTCATGCACATAGACACCTAGATATCCGGTTCAAGAATCTAATCTGGTCTTAGAATTTACATAGCACCACCATGATAGTAATACACCAAGCAATTATAGCTGGCAGTAAATATGATCCCACAGGAGCGTAGCGAGACTTAAATTCAAGAGGAGGCAACTTCACAGACCTTTTTCAAAATTCTGGTAATTGAGGTCATTAGTCAATGGAAGTTCCGTTATATAACAAAATCAAGAGGAGGCAACTGCCTCCTCGTGCCTCCATGTAGCTACGCCTATGTGATCCAATCTAATCTACTCCAATCTTAGTTTATTTAATCTAATCTTACCTAATCTGTTATTATCTAATCTGATCTGATACAGACTTCTACGGCGCCTTCGTCGTAACTTAATTAAAGGGTGCCAATAGATGGCACTTCCAAGCAAACCGCTTTCCAAAATTCCAATATTTGAGGGGCTGAATAAGGTCCGTTGGCCTATGGCTTCAATCCAAAACTCATCAATTAGTTTTTCATCTTCAGTTCAAGCCTATAGGCCCTATGCTTACAACTCTTACAGTTCACAAGAAGTAAGCTATTTTAATAGTTGTGAGTGCTGACAATATCAGAATTCCTCTTTTTGAACACTTTTAGTGATAGGGAAAATCTGGAAAACCTCATACTAAAATTAGCCAGGCCCGTAAGCCCCTTGAACGGATTTTGCAGAACACGGAACAATCTTTGCGAGATGTAGACCATATTGTTAATCTAGCCTACAGCTGCAAAAGTAGGCGAGATCAGAAAACTTTCTGTCTGAGTAAAAGATTTATTTTTGACTTACTGACTTATGGCCTTGGCGATGCTCCCGCACGCATAAGCCGCTCGTTATTTTTACTTTGCTTAAAATAAAATAAAATTATTTGTCGTTTATAGACGCTGCAAAGTTATTGCATCACATAATAACCGTTTGAAAACTGTAGTATTTGAGCTTCAAAAATCGTATGTATAAGTATTCATTACACATTATACGGATCGGAATGCTGGACAATGCGAAAGCAAGATGAAAAGAGAATTCTTACAACAGAAATCAGTTGACTACGAAAGTTCGCAGGTATTTTTAGCCTATACATAAAACAAGAAACGATAACATAAGGTGTCCAAACAACTCTGCCAGGCAAAGTCTAGACTCTGGTGGCTTGGACATGACTGTTGAGTAACAGTTGGAGTTGACCGAATAATAAAAATGCACTACATGCAAGATTCGAAGAAAAAAGAAACAAAGGTAGACCAAAACTACAGGATGGATGATATAAATGAGGACATAGCATCAATTGGACTAACACCAAGAGGAGCAATGGACTTGACAAATGGTCGAGGACAATTGACATAATTTATTTGTACCAGTCGCCGCCAAATGTCTGGCGTCAGGAACTGATGATGATGATATACATGTATATATATATATACCCTACCCGTACTCAAATTACTATCCGACCCTAGCCGTACTTGCGGCATACCCGTACTCGTCACGTCATTAGCACGCCTTCCCACAGTCCCTGTCCTTACCAGGCCTATAGGCTTAGAACTCAGCATGTAGTAATAATAAAAAATAGATTGATAATGGTGGTGGTGGTGGTGGTGGTGGTAGTAGTAGTAGTAGTAAAGTATTAGTAGCAACAGCAGCAGCAGCTGTTGTTGAAATAAAAATAGGCAGTCAACTTAATATATGGAACCTGTCACATGCAACTGTTTTGCTGTCTCAGTTGCATTGTACATTTATATATCCGTGGTCTATATACTGTCACATAGAACACTAAATAACTGTTAATAGCACGTTGCAGACCCGGTCAGGCCCAATGTGAGCCTACACTCTATATTATGTAATCATGATAGCGGCGCGGTGGAAGTCTAGATAAGATCAAATACAGATTCAGTTCAGATTCAGATTCAGTTCAGATTAGCCGCTGCTACATTGTAACCCCAAAACTTCGCATCGGTACGGGTAAAACTGGTGTACCTGTACTCATGAAGACCCTACCCGTACTCGACCCGACCTGTGAAATGAGTACCCGACCCATACCCGATCTGCGGATACGGGTCGGGTACGGGATAACTCGCGTTTACGGTATACCGGCAGACCCCTAGCTTAAAGCCACTTTGACTTGTTCACAGGGGCTTCAAGAACACGCACAAACACCGAATAGGTGACAATCCAAAACAGACCGCCATTTTCAAGAATCATTCGCTCTCATCTAATCTTATCAAATGCATTCTAATCTGAACTGAATCTGAGTCTGAACTGAATCTGTATTTGATCTTATCTAGACTTCTACCGCGCCGTTATCGTAACTTAATTTTAAGGAAACAATCGATGGCGCTTCTAAGCAACAGCGCATTCCTAAACTCCAAGCACTTCGACTGAACCAGAGATCCCGTATAACTTCAATCTATAATAATATCGCAAGACTTTTAATATTTAATATTAACAGTTTTTTTTAAATATTTAGCATTAACTGATATTATTTTGAATCAATCTTGCCATTCACCGCTAGAAATTTCTGACAGTTTGACTTCTTATAACTCTATCCCAATTTTCTATTATCACTTCTATTGTAGACTGTTTTTAATGATAATGAAAGTACGAAAAACCTCGTGCTAAAATTAGTCGGTCTTCTTAACCACGATGCTGTATGACGTGTCCCTGCGCGATGGTCAAGTGGTTACGTCTGCCGGACTGTTAATCTAGAGGTGGGGGTTCAAATCAGCCAGATAAAATGATACAAAAGACGACCTGGGCTGTGTTACCTACTGAAAAACAGCTCTGTCAGTACATCACAATGTCATGTTGAGACATGATGACTTCTTGAGGCAAGTGATATCTTTGAACGATGATGTCATACATTATCACACCCACACTCACACCCGGTTGCATGCATTGTCAAGCATTTGCTAGATGTACATTTTATTTGATAAGATAAAAAAAACGTTTTTACATATTTCAGACTCTAAGAACAGCGATACTACTAATGCAGTCGTAACTCTGATCGAAGATTTATATAACGCCTGAGTTCAGTCTCTCTCCGAAGAGGCGCCATATATAGATCTGAAAACAAATTGTGTGAATATTACGGTGTCAGAGAAAGTACATTCTTGTAAACAATGTTGAAACTTCAAAGAGTTCCGAACCCTTTGGCCTGAGCCACAATTAATACTTCAAAATATGAACAATTATAACCTCTGTGCACTGGCTTCCTGTTCAGTAAAAGATTTGTTTCAACTTGGGGCTCATAGTTTGTAAAACACCGAACTCTGACCAACCACAATACTTTAAGTGGGTTGTTATAACACAGCCCCATCATAATTCATCTGGTTGCCTTCTTTAGGACGAGGTGGTGTAGCGGTAAGTTCTGTGCCTTGTAACCGGAGAGTCGCATGTACAAATCTAAGTCAAGCCACTGCGTAGCGACCTAGACAAGTTACCCATCCAAAATTGTCTTTGAGGAAGGCAAGAGGAAACCACCTCACTCATCTCATCCCCGGGCGACATAAAAGCCAATGGACAGAGAACTCGTCGTCATTTCTTTGGTCATGCCTAGAACTAGAATTGCTCTTCATGAACGAGCTAGATTTTGGAACTCTCCTTGTATCTGGAACTCTCCTTGTATCTGTCTGTTCTGCCCATTCACTTCTGTCATTTCATTCATTGATTATTGTTAAAAAGGGTGACCCTAATTAAGCGGGGCTTGTGCCCCTTTTGGGTCTCCCCTGTTCCCTAGCCAATGCACCGATATGTAATAGTCAAGTTATAATTGTTGTAAATTGTTATATGCATTGTGCTTCTGGAAATAAAAAGTTGTCAGCCAGTCAGTTAATTCTTAACTTAAGACTTAGCCTACCTTTTCAAATTGTCTTTGAGGAAGGCAAGAGGAAACCACCTCACTCATCTCATCCCCGGGCGACATAAACTACAGAATTAACTGACTGGCTGACAACTTTTTATTTCCAGAAGCACAATGCATATAACAATTTACAACAATTATAACTTGACTATTACATATCGGTGCATTTAACAATAATCAATCACGTGATATCTAATGGCGTAGCACGCACGAATTCGACCGGTGAAGTTAAAAACTTAATAAAAGTAATATTATTAAGTAAACGAACAGGATATATCTACGTACCGCGCTTGTTCTCTGTTGCTACATTCGAGGAATATTCTTATTGAGATGCCGAAAAAAGAGACTTTGAAAATAGACAGAGACGAACTCATCGAGGCCCTGACAGATGGGCGAGTGATTGACTCACAAACAACACGTCTAATGGTGTCTTTAAGACCCGCTATTGATGATATAGTTCGGGCCCACATGAAGTCGTTTGAGGAATCTTTGAAAGGCACTATAGAGAATATGGTACAGGAATTAGTCGACACTCGAATGAAAACATACGAAGCGTCAGTTGCCGGACTAACCAGCGAAAATCAACAACTAAAGGAAAGGCTTGAACAGTTGGAAATCCACTCAAGAGCTGACAATCTGACGATCCATGGAATTCCGGAGAGGTCGACTGCCGAAAGGATCTCAGGACAGGGAATAAGTGACGGAGAATCGATGAGGGAGTCGAATCTCGCCACGTGTGACCTGATTGTTGAACTTTGCAACAACAGGTTGGGGGTCACCGTCAGCAGAGAGGATATTTCGATTGCACATCGTCTTCGCAATGGCAAGAGAGAGGGAGACAGGCCGATCGTTGTCCGCTTCACCTCTCGACGAATCCGGGACGAGGTATACAGGGCACGCAGAACCCTCCGACTGCCCCTAGGATCCTCCGATCACTCTCACAATCCCACGCCTGTCTACATCAATGAGCAGTTGACTAAGATCAATGCAGAAATCTTCTTTCGAGCACGCAAGCTGCTACGTATCAAGCGAATCACAGGAGCCTGGACAAACAACGGTGAAGTTTATATCAAGAAGACATCATCTGTAACTGAAAAGCCCACCAAGATAAGATCGATCCATGATCTGCCAAATGAAGACTAACCAGCCCGGATCACCGTGAGCAACCGTTGACTCATAGTTATATCCACATTATCACTTCATTACATTACATTACAGAATACACTAAGCTTCGATTATTTTTCACTGGTTGACGTTGAGTCATGCCTAGATCATTGTTTGATTTATTATTTGCAGAGATTGAATGAACAATTCTGACTATTCAGTCTCATTGTGCACGAGTGTTGACGAGAGTACACTACACGCACTTATGGACTCTTGTTCTTGCACAGTCTGTACAAGTTCTGTTAATGTTAATTGGTGTCGTAACGAGTGCACTGCATTTGACCCTATAGGTAACGAAACTGAAAGTGATGAGGAAACTTTGATTGCGAGAGAGACCCATCCTAGTGTTGTAGCGAATGCTAGTGCACCAATGGAACAGTTCTTTCACCCAGTGGATGAATACCCCGAAAATTCCTTTGTACTAAATAACCCCGACATTGACCCTGACATCAACTACTACAACTGTGTAAAGCTGTGCACCAGTAGATACGTATGTGCTGATGAAATCCGTACAAAATTCGACCTAAGTGAACAATCCTTCTCTATATTGCATCTTAATTGTAGAAGCCTAAAGAACAAGGTGTCCGAAGTATCTGTCCTATTATGTATGGTCCAGCCAACAGTACTAGCTTTAACTGAAACATGGCTGGACACTGACACAGCCAGCACTATCCATATGCCAGGCTACAAATTCGTATACAAATGTAGAACTAATGAAAGAGGAGGAGGAGTGGGTCTCTTTATTAGAAATGATACTGAATTCCACTTGATGGAAACCGAATGGGCATTATCTAAACCTGGTGCTTATGAAAGCTTATTTGTAAAAATTAAGCAAAAGCTGAGAAAGAACCAAATAGTTGGTGTTATATACAGACCACCGGGTGATGGCCTTGACTTGTTTAATCATGAACTTGACATATTATTATCACACTTATCTCGGACAAATGATGAGATTTTCCTAGCCGGAGACTACAATGTAGACTTACTAAAAATTAACACGCATATGCCTACCCGTACGTTCTTTAACATACTAACTTCCAATCGCTTTCTACCATCAATCCTAAGACCAACAAGAATCACTAAGGATACCGCTACTTTAATTGATAATATTTTTACAAATACACTATCTGACTCTATTGATTCTGCTATAATCATTGATGACATGTCTGATCATTTTCCAATTTTTACCCAAACTAAGACCACATATTTACCAAGGGACAAAGCCCCCACCCATCAGAAAAGAATTATTAATGAGATAACTAGAAGCACATTCAACAATCTGCTTCACGCTGCCGATTGGTCAGAAGTCTTCGAAGCGTGTGATCGTGGGAACCCAACTGTAGCTTATACGGTATTTATCGCAAAATATAAGTCACTGTATGAAAATTCTTTTCCCAAAATAAACTATGTACCCAAAAAAAGACAAGAAATTAAACAGCCTTGGATGACGAAAGCCCTATTAAAATCCTGTATTAAAAAATCACGATTATATAAAAAATATATACGAGCACCTACACAGGAAAATAGGACTAGCTTCGTAGCTTACAGAAACAAATTAAAAAAAATTCGTAGAGCAGCAGAGAGACAATACTATGTAAGTAAAATTCTAGAATGCGAAAATGACCTGAGTAAAACATGGGGAGTAATTAAAACCCTCCTCCATGGAAATGATCTCTCTTCGATGCCAGATAGCTTTTTTATTAATGGTGTGGAAACTGAAGAAAAAGACCTAATTGCTAATAAGTTTAACGAATTCTTTACTGAGATCGGACCCAAATTAGCAGAAAAAATACCTGACACAGGCACCTCATTTCGAGACTTCCTGAAAGACCCCTCTTCTTCCTCCATTGGAATTGAACTAACCTCACCGGCAGAAATAATACTGACTGCTAAGGAGCTCCGTTCTACGTATAGTAGAGGACTGGATGAAATAGATCCTCAGATTGCAAAATTCACCATAGAGGCTACCTCGATTCCCCTTGCTGAAATAATAAACTGCTCTATTGTAACCGGTGTTATCCCAAATAGTTTAAAAATTGCCAAAATAATTCCTATTTATAAGACTGGGGAGAGAAAACAACTGACCAATTACAGACCAATATCTATCTTGCCATACTTCTCAAAATTCTTCGAAAAAATAATATATGGAAGAATAATGTCATACTTAACATCAAAGGATATGCTATATAAAGGACAGTATGGCTTTCGAACAGCACACTCTACCTACATGGCAGTAATGGAGATGCATGACAAGATTTCAGAAGCTAGGGATAACAATTACTTTTCTATGGGTGTCTTCTTTGACTTATCCAAAGCATTCGACACGGTGAATCATAAAATTCTATTGAAAAAACTGGAACACTATGGAATAAGGGGTGTTTGTCTTAATTGGCTCACCGACTATTTAAGAAATAGAAGACAGTGTGTTTCATATAATGGACATGTTTCGCAAATATCCGACATTACATGCGGCGTGCCACAGGGCTCTATATTAGGACCTCTGCTATTCTTAATATATGTGAATGATATCTCGAACGCCTCATCACTTCTCCATTTTATCATGTTTGCTGATGATACCACTGTATTCATGTCAAACAAGTCTATTGATGTACTAGTTAAAACAATTAATGTCGAGCTAAAATTTGTTGGTGAATGGTTCAAAGCCAACAAACTGTCACTAAACCTTGTAAAGACCAATTTCATTTTGTTCTGTTCCAAGAGGAAAACTGAACTCAACTCAGACTGTAATATTGCTGTTAACATAGATAATCAATGCTTAGCTAGGGTATCTTCTACGAAATTCTTGGGTGTTCACATTGACGAACTATTAACATGGAGAGAACATATAGCTGTTATTTCCAAAAAGATATCAAAAAATATAGGTATAATCTCTCGTATTCGGCATCTCCTGCCACGACACATACTTGTTAACTTGTATTACACTTTAATATATCCCTACTTGTCCTACTGCAACCTTGTGTGGGCCTCTACTTACCGAACTCGCCTAGCCATTTTAACGACCTTGCAGAAACGAGTCGTACGAATTATAATGAATGTACCTTATCGAACTAACACCAGGTCTCTATTCTACAACTTGAAAATATTGCCCTTCGAGTACATCAACAAATTGCAAGTGGGGTTATTCATGTACAAACTTCAAGCGCATCAAATACCTGCGAGTTTCGACAACTGGTTTTGTAAAAACTCAGAAGTACACGACCACTTTACACGATCTGCAACGAACTATCATCAACGAAGGGTACACACCACTGCTAGGCAACATAGTATTGGGATTTGTGGTCCGCTGCTATGGAACTCCCTACCTAATGATCTTAAAAACTTACCTACAGTTTATCAATTTAAACGAAAATTGAAATTCCATCTTTTGGCTTCCCTTGCATAAGTTACTTCGTGGTGATTGTATATTATAAGGTACTATGTGCATGCACTGTTGTGTTAATATGTCACAGGATTGTTAACGTTTGGTGTGCTGTTGTCAACCTTGTGAGGAGCCTTAAGCTCCAAGTAGAATTAAATTTTGACACTCTATCACATGACTGCATTGTATTAAATGGTGACCATCAATATACTATCTGATTAATGTCTGATGTAATTAGGGCAGCCCTGATAGCGGAACCATATGTTCCTTTGGTTTACCCATTGACACCCTGTATACGATTGCATAAACTATGTGCCTGTATTGTTATCATGGTGGTCAATAAAAATATTGATTGATTGATTGAAATTACTTATCCTCCATAGTCTGCCTCTCGAAGTCTCAATCGATCTCTCTTAGGGAACTGATTTTTGGATATTGATCTGACTACAGTATGGTGCTTGATGAGCCATCGGTTGACGCCTTAGGCAGTAGACACTGGCGATAGAGGTTACCAATTAGAATTAGGCCTACAGTTACGATTCCCACGTATTTTATGCTGTATACAAAGGCCTATGTATAGTTGTATACATTCGTCGCATGAAACAGTTCTGTAAGTGCAATCCAGGCTGTATAATGTATATATATACCTTCATAAGCCGAAGAAGTACTTTATTAGGCGTTGTATAACTGCTTATGACTAGTCCGTGCATGTTTTAGAATACATCCCGAACCTCTAAATACGGGTGTTGTAAGAAGCACAGTGCTCTGTTACTCGTAGAATATTGGGTTCTGAGAATCCTCAGACAGCTCATATATATACGTGTACTTCGGAATGCTTACCATATCTTTAGGATCTCTTGCTACGACCCAGAGCACTACGTATAGCCAGACATTTTTTGTAACCAGGGCAATCATTTAAGTAACCAGTGCAGGGGCGATTTATGTCCCAAATAAATTCTCGGCAGGTCAAAAATTCTGGCAGGGCAACGACCAGGGCAAAGGTTTTTTACCAGGGCATTTGCCCTTGCTTGCCCTGGTGTAGTGCCGCCACTGCGTATAGTTCTCCCATATCGTCGCCATGTTACGACCTCGACCTGCGTGTTGACAATGACTTCATGCGATCTGAATCCACATTCCACGTGTGATCAAACCTATGAGCTATGAGTCATCAATACGTCTTATACCAAGAATTTCTTTGATATGTTTGGCTGTCTTCTTCTTGCGTTGATATTCTACTATACTCATTAAATTATAATAGCAGAATAATTAATTTGAGAATCTAAAAATATCGCGATTTGTAGGGCTTTTGGTTGGAAATGAAACACGTTGTAACTCAACAAGCCTGTAATCGGCTTTGCTGTGTCGCAAACGCAATCTCAAATAACACATTTTGTGGCTTCCCAGATTGTTAAACGTTTAAAAGATAATAAGAAGGTTGAGTAGAATCTTATAAATAACAGCATGAATCGCATTTTGCGCAAATGTTACAATTTGAACGAATATTTGACACGTTGCATTTATTCTGGAATGTACATTCAATATGGCGAAACAAGAATCTTTGTCTTTGTGTGGTTCGCTTTGTAGAGCCTCTGTGAGGACAATGCTTAGTCTAGCAACTTGTAAAAACCATCACCATGAAATGGAGAGATTAGACTACTATACTATGATAAAACTTTGTTAATGTAGGCTCAGAATTCGCAAAAACCTTCATCGTAGTGAAGGCTTCCACTGAACCCCGAATAGACATCCATGTGTTTATCATCTCCTACAGATTGTTAGACTTATCACGACAGTTAAGAGTGAGCTTTTAAGAAAGACAAGACTCTCTGGATTATTGCTGTAAAAATTGCCACCTGTAATAAGTTTGAATTTTCTAGGAAACTGAGCTTAAGTTTGACTCTGGAAGCACACGCTTGTACCAAGCGAAAGGCGAAAGTGCGTCAACATGACTTTCGTACATGGAGACCTCAACTAAGTCCGCGCGCTTTCCAATAAAAGCACGCAGCTCCCCTGGCGAATCATTCTACGTTGTTTGGCCGTTGGTTTAAGGAAAGTCTTCACTTTGTTATTGTCGGAAAGAGTTTGACAGTTTGGAAGAATGTCGGTCGCAGTCGCAGCTACAGAGGGAGCGTCGAATGTTGTGGCCCCAGCGGTCATATCCGAAGCAAAGTCGGTGGAAGAGACGATCGCAACGGCAGCTGCAGAGCCAAAGAAGGCAGCCGACCATCCGAAGTACGCGGCGATGATTCAAGACGGATTGTCAGCCCTCAAAGTAAGTCCAGCGAAATGTTTGACTAGTTTAAAATGACATATAGATTTGGATATAATCATATGGGCTTCGGGGAACGAGGAGTGAGAATCGTTTATTATTCAAACTGACACACCGCAGTATGATTATAATTCATAGTATGAACAGATGATCACAAGTTATTACAGAAGTCGAATTTAACTGTTTCGCTGCCATGCAAGGCTCACTTCAGGTCCTACTGCTCATTTTAATAAACTCCATCTGGTGAATGAAAGGCTGAGTGGACTTTTGGGAGGGCGGCGGGAAGCAATCCCGCGTCCGTGCTGATCTTCTACTATTCGTGCCAGAATGTTGCCATTACCCTAACCCCCACCCCACCACCGTTCGTTATAAGGTAGGCTTTTATATAGGACCGGGAAAGATACTGCGAAATTGCAGTTGCGGTAATAATATTCATCGTTATTTGTCACCCTTAGGTTGTGGTGATAAATGAAGTAAAAGAATCTGCTGTACTATGCTGAACTAGCATGATCAGTGGCCCAGTGGGTCATTCGTGAAATTAAATTTGTAAATGGACTGTGTCTGCTAAACTTGGGATTTGTATGTGAAGTCATTGCATATATTAAAAATAAATTTCTTTTAAGTGTAGCGTGTTTGAATTTAAACTGTGTAATGTTTAATTGATGCTTGGCATGCAAATTTTGTTTTGTGGAACATGAAAAACGCTCATTTGCTGTCCCATTTATGTATGCTGCTTAGACAGGGTGCATGATAGTCAAATGGTTAGCGAGCTGGACAGTCGACCAGTCTGGGGTTCAAATCCCTGCCAAGTTAATTTGTTTCAAAAAAATTTTCTGCTCCACCTGCGCACCTAGCCTACTCATTTATAATGAATTCACTGACTGTAAGCTGTTGGTAGGAAGATGAGACGGCGAGGGAGAGGACTGGCCACCTGCCATCGTATGCTGAGGCTTAGAAAACAAACTCAAGTCGCTAACACTTCATACCCTGGTTACCTATCTGGTTAGCTGAAGAGCCTTCTCTCCTCTCCTGTTGGTTGGGTTGATACATCTTGAATATAAATGTTCGTAGTAAGTGTGGAGCTGTTATGCACTATGTTGCATGTATTCTTGGTGCAGCTGTGTAGACTGTCGGGATAGGCCTACCAATTCCATTCCCAACCTTCCTTTCCTTTTTGTGTAATCGTATCGTATCGTATTTAAGTATTTGTAAAGTGCCTCTCGTAGGGTGAACCGTTCAGAAGCGCTCCCAGTGTGCTAAGCCCCGCGAAAATAAACAGGTTTAGAGAAAAGCGAAGGAAGAAGAGAGACTGCCAGAGAGAATTTTAGAGCAAACAGAAGGAGAAAGAGCATGGTCCAAAAATAGGGGATGGAGTTACATCATGGAATTTCACACTGGCTGCATGGATTTGACACCTGTCTAAAGCTTGATTTCTTTCCACATGTTGTAGGAGCGTGGAGGTTCTTCACGTCAGGCACTTCTCAAGTACATTACCAAGCACTATAATCTTGGCCAGGATGAGAAGGTGATCAACGCTCACCTTAAGCTGGCACTTCGAGCTGGAGTCAAGACTGGCACTCTGAAACAGTCGAAGGGTGTTGGAGCCTCCGGAAGTTTCAAACTCCGAACTGAAAAAGAACATCCAAAAGAGGCAAAGACAACAAAGAAGCCCACCAAGGCCGTTGTCAAGAAGGTTAAAGCCGCAACATCGAAGAAAGCAAAGAAGCCCAAGAAGGCAACTGAGGCAGCCAAGCCAAAGAAGCTCAACGCCAAGAAACCAAAGTCTCCAACAAAAGCTACCAAAGCAGCCAAACCAAAGACGGCGACCAAAAACTCAAAACCAGTGGCAGCTAAAGAAAAGAAGCCCAAGGCAGCAACACCTGTGAAAGCAAAGAAGGTGGCAGCAAAAGCTGCAAAGCCGAAGAAGGCAGCAGCAAAGAAATGAACTCCAGTCTTTAGAAACTTGATTATCTTTCAGTTCTTCTGAAAATGTTGAACAGTTGCTTAAAGCGGAACCGACTAGCGTGAATAGGTAACGACTTGGAGCGTTTGTAACTGCCGGAGGACAGTCCAACGTTTGAACATTTGTGCCACGCTGCTGACTCACGCCTCTTCTCTGCGGTCTTAGGTAACCCGGGCTACTCCCCCAAAAAGCCGCTCCCTGGGTCCGAGACTACATGACCGTTTTATTCCACAAGCGGACAATCTCACACGCAGATCGCTTATAATAAGAATGTTATACACTGTATATTTGTATGTACACTAAAGTGCGGATTTGCAATTGGTTTAATAAAGAATACACTTACTTACTTACTTACTTACTTATAATAGTATAGTCCATCGTAATTGTAATGAAAGCAGTTGTAATATGGTGCCTCTGTTGAGGCTCCCTTTAAGAGGCGCTACATGAGTCGAATAACAATTACGAAGATAAAATTGTTATCCTAAACACCTAGTTTCCTCACGACAAGTAAATAAGTAAGAAAGTAAGCAACCAAGTAAGTAGCCTTTATTTGGATCTGATAAGCATACATGTATTGTATACAGCGATTAAGTGTGTATTTGAAGTAGGCCTATATAGGAGAAGATTATATCAATATACATGCCACAACTGACTATAACAACAGATCCATCAATTAACTTATTTATATACTTCTAAACTGTTTCGATTTAACAATAGATAGCAAGAAAGTATAAACAACTTTCGACACATCACATTTAGAAACAACACTCCAGAATATAAACGTTGCGCAAATGGATCTCTGTATGCGACTCCATATATAACTATAACCAGTCTGAACGAGGATGCTATTGAGTTTTTATGGACCCAGTTCGATTCCCGTAAGGTCCCCGGGTTAAGCTCATGCCTTCAATCCCTAGGTGACAGCAATAGTACAATGAGCTTGCGTCTTGCATGGCTACAACTTTGTTGATTATTGTCTTCTGCAATTTGTGTTCTTGTGAATTGTTAAATCCAGGGGCGTCCACCCCCCTTACGGCCTCACGATTGGTCCACTGTCGACAAAAGAGAAAATCTCGATTATCGAAATTTGAAGCACAATTTTACTGTTGAATTCTTTAACTTTTAGTTCAATAATCAAGCAACATTATGCATTATGAAATATGAAGGCTTGTACACAGATGGAGGCATACCACCAGAGCGACCAGACAGTACTAATAATTTATCTTCTTTCTTTAAGTTCTCTGCCCTTCGGCAGGTTCCAACTTCCAATGACGCCAATTTTTTCAATAATTTATAAGTACTAAAATTACAATAGGTGATTCTTTAGAGCAGCAAGTGCGTGACCAAGCGATCAACAATTTCTTCCTATTTTAGTGATTGCGTCTCGTTCACAGGCTAATACTGTCAGAGGTGCAAACGAGTCATCAACCATGGTTGCTCTCAGTCGATTTTTCACCATGCAGATGCGACTCATTACTGGCTCAGCTGAGCAATTGGTCACCGCAAGGGAGACCAGGATTTTGTATAAGCGGTGAGCGTGGAATATCCTAAAAGTTGCCATAATATCACACCTAATGGCTTAACATAACTGATTTCAATCCACTGTCAGTTCTATCTGTTGCTCGTCCTCATCGTCAAGTCTGCCTAAGCCTGCTTCATCTAGGTGAATCAATTCCAGTTTTCCATCTTCTGGAATGAAGTCGTTAAGAGGCACAATGTCTTGTAGGGCGCGATATGCGTGTCGAAACTTCTCGAAAACAGTTTTCGGTTTGCACTACTTGTGGGTCTAGATCGCAGAAGTTACACAGGTTAGCTATGCTGTCTTTTGGTATACGTGATCCTCGAGCTGTTATCAACTTCCTTGGCGTAAAATGATCCATTTCTTCAAAAATACCTATAGCATGTCATCATGGAAACGGTCCTGTATATGACAAGCAAGAGTACTGTATCCAGTGTTGTATAGTAAACACCAATAAGATGGTGTTTACTGTTATACTATTGAGTACTGAGCACCACATTATTTTACTGTCCTTTTCTCAGTTTTCTAGCTCGTCGTGTTGCCTGGGTGATCGTCTTGCTCTATGAACCGGAAAGTTTGCATCAACATCGTGGGCCTTTGCAAATCGTTGTGCTTCTGTAACTAGAGACTGCCATGAACGTTCGTTTTCTCTGATCAGTTTCAGTATCTGACTGCACTGCTGTTTCAGCTGAGTAACTATCATGTCAGCAGAGGTTAATTGCAATATTCTTGAACAAGGACCAGTATTCTTAAACATTTGCTGTAGGCTAAGATATGCCATCATACAATCACCTTGAAGTCTAATCGCTATATAATAATTATATGAGAAGCCAACATTATTAAATTGAAGACTAATCATCAGCTCGGTCCCAGAATATCACAATGATTTATTATTTTCAATACAAAGAAAAGCTTTTTTCAAATCAAAAACATATCGATTAATTTTTTAAATGGAAAAAACTGAGCAGACGTTTAATGTACAAAAATTTCTTTTCCCCCCTGAAAAGGCTATGAAGATTTCTGCTTCATTCCCCCCATGGGATGGACGCCCCTGGTTAAATCTTCATAACATGTACATGACTACATGTGCTGCGCAGTGCGTTTGTCAGGCGCTTCATTAGAGAATAAATATAATTATTATTATTATTATATTTATTGCCTTAAAATTAATACTTAGTCTAGTGCTTACGTAAACACTACACAGCGAACATGAAAGCTAGCGACCGGTTCGCTATAGAGACCCCATGCACCGTCGAAATTTAATGCAACAATTCGGCGTTAATGTTTTTCTTTTAATTCTTCATTATGAAGTAATTATTGAGTTAGCTAAACTCGTTTCCACTTAGCTTTAAATTCTAACAGATGTATTAATACAATTTTGGCTAATTAGACAGTCATAATTAATGTTATTAATTAAATATTATTGGACTATCGTTAATCGATTATTGTTATATGTGCGAAATGTAATTGGTCACATGTCTAGTCTAATCCATCTTAGCACTATCGAGGCTAAATAATTTGTTAAACTTTGCGCTGCAGGCTGAATATTCTTGGATAAAAGTCCACTTTCCTCTACTACTACTACTACTGCTACTACTAAAGCTACTGCTACTCAATCAATCAATTTTCGTTTATTCCGAACACCAGGCTGACAGAACGCAGCTTGTTACATTAGTTAGTCATATTTATATATGTGTTCATTTATATGTCACCTTGTCCTTTCTAGATATCGTTTAATTTAATTTTAAGTGATTTATTCAGAATATGTCTTTATATAGCACTCTAGGAATGAAGTTACGATAATCTTTGTCCGGAAGAGAGAAGCCATGGGCCCGAGGTCGGATCACATGTCCACAAGAGGGGCGAGGCGGGGGGAAGAGTCGATGGAGTACGTGGTGTTCGTTGTTGTGCACAGATCTAAACAAGCGTTCATCAGCTTCCTCCGCCATCTCCGTTGCGCTGGGTGATTGAGATGGTAGATATAGTCCGCGTCTCAGGTTCCTCATCAGCTGCTCGATGCGGTCCCGCTCCCTGCACTAGTGTAACCCCACCAGGCCGGGGAGGCATACATTAGATGCGCGATGGTAGTCATTCTTGTAACTTCATGTAATGCGCTTGCTGCTACTGCTACTGCTACTGCTACTGCTACTGCTACAGCTACTGCTACTGCTGCTGCTGCTGCTGCTGCTGCTAGTAGTAGTAGTAGTAGTAGTAGTAGTAGTAGTAGTAGTAGTAGTAGTAGTAGTAGTAGTAGTAGTAGTAGTAGTAGTAGTAGTAGTAGTAGTAGTAGTAGTAGTAGTAGTAGTAGTAGTAGTAGTAGTAGTAGTAGTAGTAGTAGTAGTAGTAGTAGTAGTAGTAGTAGTAGTAGTAGTAGTAGTAGTACTTCTACCACTACTACTAGTAGTAGTGGTCCCTCAGTCCTTCAAGTATTAAAATGTTATCCAAAGAATAAAAAAACCATGCCGGGATGGCCAGACCTTGACGAGATCCGGCGAAGCAAAAGTGCCTTGTGACTGTTTCGTGTTTAAAACTGTATTATTATGTATAAACATTGTGTCGTCACTGTCGTCTTCCCATTTTTTATGTAATAAACTGCATTCATTTTAATTTTTAAATGAGAGTAAAAACTGTAAAATCAAAAATTAGATTCTGGTTATCGTTCCGCGGCCCGGTAACCAATCACTAGCGGATCGCAAAGGGACCACGGACCACAGTTTGAGTAGCACTGATTTAGGTCATCCGGTTTTAGTTGCAGCAGGTAGAACTAATTTAATCGCGTGTACAGTGCTGTCATCTAAATTTAAACTGTATTCCTTCATCAACTACTGTCGAAATGAGTGCAGCCCTCTACTCTTGTACATGTAAGTAGACTTTGGACTTATTGTCGACAAAGGTCGATTACATTCTCAGAAGTGCTAACTATATTAAAGTTTCGACATACTGACACCTCGATCTTGCTAAGAAGTTCCTCTATAATTGTTAACTTGCCCAATCCGGAACTTTTGTCTGCCCTGTGGAATTAACTCCATCCCTCAGTTCGCTGTACGACTCTACGAGTCATTCTGGAGATCCCGCTGCATCTCTTCGCTGTTTTAGATCTAGTCTTTTCTCTCGGGGTCTCTAGCACTGGGAACGCCTCTGATTCGTCTGCACTGTGAAGGGCGCTTTAAAAATTCTTGAATACAATACAGTATGTACAAAGCAATACAACTACACTACAAAATGTAACGGAAATATGCGATTTTTTTTAGCGCCGCACAAAAGCCACGTCCTGGAGACCAAATTGAGCACAGGCGCTATCCAAATTCATGGTCTGTGAGGATGTGTTTCAGCAAGTGTGTACTTAGAAGGTAAGTAACAATCCAGGGGAGTTTCAGAGGAACAGAAATGGAACATTGGAAGTTGGTTGGGATAGGCAGTGGGGTACCAGTAGTTAAACGCCTCGAACGGAAGAAGAAGTACCTCATCCTCATCGTAGTAGTTGGACAACTTTCTTATTCGAGCTGCGTGACGTGACGCCGGTGGATTGAACACCAGTAATGTTCCATCGGATGTTGCAAACTCTTCCGCGACCTTAATATCCAGCGAAGCCGACGTGAACGCCTTCCAGAAAATGCGATCAGTATTCGGCGACTTGGGTCTGAAGTTGATTCCGCGGTAAATGATTGCATCCCGTGGTATGGGATCGATCTCGGACAGTTTTCCAAGGGCGGACAGCAGAATCGCTGTGTAGACCCTGTACGGTTCCCAGTTTCTGTTTTTCGAAACCTTATTGTATTCTCTGTAGAAGGCTCTGGCATCACTGTCGTCCGTGTACATCAACACCACCAGACATTCCGCCCGCGTCAAACCGGGCACAGACCGGTTCAAGTCCATCGCTCTTAGGAGATACTCGTACATGCGACTGCCCGGCTTACCGGTCTCGTCCCTTGCTTCATTTTGCAAACGTTCCAGGGATGTAGCTTCGTAGAGTGGAGTCTTGACCATCTCGTGCCACCTGCAGATGATGTGCTGCTCGCTGTTGGCATCGTAGTAATCAAGGGTCCCAGTCTCTTGCCAGTTTTTCGTTGACCGGGAACAAGAATTTATAAATGTGATGTAAAACGACGAACATAGGATGGTTACGAAGGCAAAGACTACCCCAAAACCCATTGAGACGTTTGCACTGGCTGAAGCAAGGACACACACACATTACTATAAATATACATGTAGGCCTTGATATTCAAATTCATGGTCTTAGATTACTTGATTGATTAGATTTACTGATTTCGATATTGCAAATCTGTTTCGGACTGAGAACGATCATTGCCTATTGCATTACTATGGTGGCGCTATATGAATTCTTAGATTTGGTTAGAGTTTTTAAATATACCTTCAAAAAAAGAATATGTTGTACAAATGCTCGACAACATGTTGAACGACACTATAAGGTATACTACTATTTCAATTTGCACGCAATCCTGCAGCAGGAGAAACTCCCTCTGTTTGCATATCTACAAGTAAATCTTGTTCATCATTTACTCATGCATAATGTCAACAATTTGCATATAATTTTCATTAGGACCATCCTCTTTCATATTCATAAACGTACTTATGGGTATTGTGAACAAGCGTTTTGAATATATAATGAGAATAGGTGTTTATAAGGTCTGTATATATATATATATATATGTTAATGTTATGTTAGGCGGCCAATGCAACAGTATATATATATATATATATATATATATATATATTTGAGCGGGAGGCTAGCGGGCGCTTGGCAAGTAAACATTGGCTGACGGTAGATTGTCGCTTAGCGCGTGCGGATAGCGCGAGGAAAACTTAAATTGCCACGTTGTTTTAGGCTAATGCAGTAGAGAGAGCTGTATGTAATTAAGAAGGACATGTTAGGAGTTAAGTTAAGTTGTGTTGATGAAGAACATTGGCAATGAAGTGTTGAGTTCTAAACAACTGTGTTTGAAATAAGAAGAAACATTCAAAATAACTGTCAATCTAATTCTAACAACAGTTTAGAAACGTTGAGCGATTTATATTTAGAGGTAAGGAAAAGTTCTTGAGATAGGTCACTAAGGAAGAAGAGTTGGTGACAGGTATATTTCACTACAGGCGTCAAATTGAGAGAAATAGAATTAAAGAAACAGAAAGTTATGCAAAATAAAAAAAATTCTTACACAAATATTTTTCTAGCAGTGCTGAAGCATACTTAATATTGAGCAGAGCTTAAATTTGACAGATTTGGCCTAATTTTTCATTTTAGCTTGTTTACTATGTGAAACACATACAACTTTGATTCCTAAATATTTACAACTCCGTTACTTAATAAATACACAATACAATATACCGCCATGTTTATAATTAGTGATTAATTAGTATTAAGTGTGCCTTAAATTATTACACAGCCACCTAAATTATTTTGTCGACAAATTATCTACATGTACCATTAAATAAATTTATTTTAATAGAAAAATAATGTAACGGAGTTGTAGTAACGGAGTTGTAAAATATTCATAATTAGGTCTCCGTGCTTACCGGACGAGTTAAGATACAAAAAATAGTTAGTCTATAGTGGCCAGGCTGTCAGATTCAATATTGTTTTTGAAAGAAAAAAAATTAAATATATACGAAAAGTGCAATAATTACAGTCACGGAGTTGTAAATCTTTTTTATACTATTACATTACCGGATAAATTTCCGAAAATTGTCAACAGAAGCAAACATCCATATTGATTTCTTGTTGGTAAAATCAATGCAGACATGTTCCCTGCTTTCGAAGAAACTTGGATAGACAAAAATAGCGAAGACTTGATAAACATCCCTGGGTACCAATTTGTTCACAGACCGAGGGGCATGGCCATGGGGGAGGAGTTGGATTTCTTATTAGAAAAGAGCTCACATTCCTACCATATGATCCTGCGAAATGTAGTAATGTAACCACCTTTGAGGGATTGTTCCTACGAGTCCCATTTAAGTCAGGTGCTATACTAGTGGGAGCCATATACAGGCCACCTGGCCAAGAGTTGGATAGATTCTCCGAAGAAATTGAATGTCTACTATCCGAAGTCTCTAGAAAAAATAAAGAAGTAGTACTATTGGGCGACTTCAACATCGACCTCCTAAAGGTAGATACGCATAAGCAAACTACCAACTTCTATAATTGTATGCTGGCCCATCACTTTCTCCCTATCATTACTAGACCCACAAGAATAACTGACCACTCCGCTACTCTCATTGATAATATCTTTACTAATGTCTGGCCACGGGCAACTACTTCCTCGATAATTGCTTGTGATATATCCGACCACCTACCAATATTCGCCCATTTCAATTACGAAGCCCAGACGACTGTAAAGCCTCCTGCTGAGAATTACAGGAAAATCACTTATGATAGAATTAATATCTTCCAGGAGGCCCTATCTTCTACCGATTGGGCTTTAGTTACAAAGGCCTGCGCCAATAACGATCCGAACGAGGCCTACGATCAATTCATGGTGTCTTACAAATTAGCGTTCGATGACGCCTTTCCACATGCTGTTAAAAATGGTCGGCCGGGGCCCCTTCTAAAAAAGCCGTGGATGTCCCAGGGAGTGTTAAAATCATGCAAAACAAAAAACTCGCTTTATTTGAAATATCTAAAAAAATCCAAATGAGTCAAATAAAACTAAATTCATCACTTTTAGAAATAAATTTAAATCTACTCGATTGCGAGCTGAAAAAAACTATTACGCTGACGAGTTTTGTAAGAATAGTAGTAACCTGAAGAGAACGTGGAGTCTTATTCGCTCATTAATTGGAGTAGAGAATAATGACTCGTCGATTGACTTTTTAAATTCTGCAGGGGTCAAGATTGAAGATCCGGAAGAAATCGCCAATAAATTCAACAGTTATTTTACGGGAATCGCCCAATCACTAGCTAATAAAATCCCCGATCCGTCTACTCCCATTGAAGATTACTTGAGACCTCCTATTGCTAACTCTTTTGGTCTCGAGGGTACAACTCCGGATGAAATCATAAAATTGGGTCGTACAATCCGTTTATCTCATAGTAAGGGAATCGATTACATTGACCCTTTTGTTGCTTCCCCTTCACTAATCAATGCCGCTAGGCCACTGGCTGAAATTATCAACTGTTCGTTTTGCTTCCCTAACGCATTGAAAATCGCTAAGGTAGTTTCTATCTTTAAAAAGGGTGAGAAGGGGGAAGTGGCTAACTACAGACCCATCTCCGTTCTCCCGTTCTTTGCTAAAATATTTGAAAAGTTAATGTACGAAAGACTAAGCAACTTTCTAGAAAAAGCTAATATTATATTTCCATCTCAACATGGTTTTCAAGCTGGTCACTCTCCATCTATGCCATTGCTGAGTATCCAAGACAAAATATCAGAAGCAATAGAAAATAATGAATACTCTCTTGGAGTCTTTTTCGACTTGGCCAAGGCTTTTGACACTGTGAACCATAACATTCTACTTAAAAAACTAAATAACTATGGAATAAGAGGAGCCCAACTCAATTGGTTTGCCAGTTATCTTGAGGACCGCTCACAATTAGTGCACTGCAACGGAGCCTCTTCGATGATGCGTGCAATTAAATTTGGGGTTCCTCCAGGATCGAATCTAGGACCACTATTATTCCTAATCTATATTAATGACCTCCCAAACGCCTCACCTCTTATGTATTTCATTCTCTTTGCTGATGATACTAATATTTTCTTTTCCCACAGCTCCTTGGACATTTTATATCAAAAAGTGAATGCTGAGCTTTCTCTGATTGCCAACTGGTTTCGTGCCAATAAATTATCTCTCAATCTTAATAAGACCAATTATATATTATTTAGGTCTCATAAAAAAATTGTCCCTCTGACTCAAAAACACTATGTATCGATGGGAACCCAATTACTCAGGTGACGTCATCCAAGTTTCTAGGAGTAGTACTGGACCAGCATCTGTCGTGGCAGGACCATATTAAGACAATCTACTTCAAAATAGCAAAGAACATGGGGATCCTAAATCGTGCCTCTTATCTTCTGCCACCCAAGGTTCGGTTAACGCTTTATTACTCGCTGATTTATCCCTACCTTGGTTATTGTAACTTAATCTGGGCCTCTACGTACAAATCAAACTTGCAAAGGCTGACCATCCTCCAAAAGCGAGCTGTCCGATTCATTGCTGGCGCTCCCTATGGATCTCACACCAGTATGTCGTTTCTTGAATTTAAACTGTTAACTATTGAACAGATTAGGATAGCACAAGTAGGCGAATTCATGTATCGGTATGAGCACAATCTATTACCAGCTATATACCAAAAGCTTTTCCTCCTAACCTCTGAAATACATTCCTATCCCACTAGAAGCACCAAGTTGTATCGACAGCCCTTTGCCCACACAAATACTCGACTGTTTTCCATTAGATTCGCTGGGGCTAAGGTTTGGAACAATATTCCCCTATGGATCCGCCAATTGACTGCTTTACAAATATTTAAGAATAAATTACGCCACTATCTGATTCATCTAGACATTTGAATGAATGCTATTTACTATTATGGGTGTTTAGTTAAGTTCTATTAGTTAAGTTATCTTAATTTTTGTCTAATTCCTGTCTCCGAAAGCAAGCTTGCTGTCATGTGTTATCGAGACTTTTTATTTCATTACCTGGGTGGCCCTATTTAGCGGGATAATCCATCCCTTCGAGGTCCTCCACTTGGTAACCGGATCGTCGTTGAATGATAACTGCCATAATTGTAAATATCTCGTCGGTAACAGGAAAAATAAATTGAATTGAATTGAATTAAAAAAACCGAGAGTTTTCAATTTATTCCACAGATGGCAGAAACCCATTCGTAACGGTATTGTAGCCAGTATTTGAAGACAGAGGGTTTTATTTATTTTTTAATTATTTAGTTCGTTAATAAGTTAATAAATACCATATAGAGCAATGGATATATATAAGTTAATGATCTAAAAATTAGTAAACATCAGTTCAACGTTTCAGCTGTTACCCTAACGTAGCGTTGAATTGACTCACCATTAGAAAGGACAATGCAATTTCTGGTTAAAATTGGACTTTATAATTTTGTTTCTCATGTTAATCATCTAAATAATATAAAATAAATAATTTTTTATAACTAATTCATGCCCTACAATGTATTTAAAAATTAAAAATTATAATTTAACTCTTTGTGTAAGCCGTCCACAGTAGAAGACGGAAATTTATCTAATTTGCCTCTGGTTGTGAAATATACCCATATTTGCCAGTGCAAGTTCAGGCTCTTCAACTTCAACACCGTTTGGCATGTGGTGTGATTTACTATGCAGGAGTAAATTTACTAAAATGCTTAAAATAATGGGAATATTTCTGAACGTTCTGTATATAGCGTTGGCCTACCTTGATCGCCAAAAGTATCAGAGTAGTCGACTAGCAGAAGAACGAAGTCTCGGCAGTTTCGAAGGTGTTTATTAAGTCAATTACGACGGTAGGCTACAACAAGGCACGATCTCTTTCCGCACGGGCTTATAAACCTATGTCGCCCATTTCTCGAGAGTGTTATGATAGTGAAAACATAAAAAACCTCGTGCTAAAATTAGCCAAGATTTCATAAACGGGAATTTGCATGGAATAACCATGGGTGATAATCTAGTGGTTGGCGTGACGAACTATATCAATAGAGATTTCAAAGGACAGAAATTTGTTTTGGGGATTTCTGCTTTACCTCCCCCTAGCCAGCTGAAATGAAAAAGAGTGCATTGCCCATGCACGTCCTCTCCCCGCATGCACAGACACTGAGATCCGTACGTCAACACTCAACATTAGGATGGCAACTGCCTCATGGAGTCATGGTTAATGTAATAATATTATATTAACCATGACTCCAACCTATGAAAAAAATGTACAGAAAGTGGCGTGACCAGCAATTTACAAACATTTATTCTATGCCATGAATAGCATAAATGTTTTTCTTTCCAAGGATCGTGCTCAAAGTATGACGGTATGAAAGAGCATGCCATACCGGTACCTGTCCTGGTCGTCTGAAATCATACCGGTTAGAGAGTGACATGGTGAATTTCCCCGCGGTTAAACCGTGGTAACCGCGGTAAATTCCGCGGTAATGGGGACAACAATTGCGGTAATACCGCGGTAATGAGTACAACAGTTGCGGTAATACCGCGGTAATGGGGTTAACTCTCGCGGTAATACCGCGGTAATGGGGAATGAGCCGGCGATAAAACAGCGGTAATGGCAACTAATTATAGTTCTATAGCTTATACAGCGTCCAGCCTATATTATAGTATGCAGTAACTTACTTACTTAGTTACAGCTACTTAATTACTTAACTTAAATTTCAAGTTACACTTCCATTCACTTTTCGAAGCATAGTACTTCCTGTTTACGTAATTATTTTTAAATAAACTGTTAAACCAAAAACGCGGCCGAATTTGTTTAAAAAGTAATTGTATTTCAAGTAAAAGTTTTATCAGCTTGTAGGGATGGAGGATATGGAAGGAAGATGGATAGGCATGGGAGAGGAGAGGGAAGGGATGGGGGGGAGGAGGGATGGGGTGAGGTTGGGGAAGGGAGATGGGAGGGGTCGAAAGGGGAATGGTTCTTTAATCCATACCGGCACTTTTTATTTCCTACTTCAACCCCTGCCAAGGATACGCGTTCAGCGGTAAAAGACACTGTGACCTACTTGTTAGCGTTCTGGTCGGATGCTGTTTATGGATCTAATCCAGACCCAGATTGCAAGCCGATCCGTATGCCCCATGCATGCACCTCGACTCTGAAACAATCTTCCTTCTGAATTCTGCAAAATCTCAGTTTCCCCACCAAAGCTACCGCTTTCCCACCGTCATCTGCCTCGGGGATCTCTATCTGCTCTACATCCTCTCTCGGTCTAGTCCGGCAACCGGACTCGAGTCTCCAGTGGACATCTCTGACATGATTTGGCGTGAATACGCTAGACCGTCTAAACAGCACTGTAGGCCCTGCCATGGGCAATTCCATTCTGCCGCGCGTGGAGATCATACGAGGAGTAATTTTTCTGGTCTTTTTAATTTGAGGGTCTCTAGATTCGTGGGAGCCCTGGCGACTGCCCAGCGTGCCCATGCCTTAAGATAAGGTGTTGCCCTGTGCTTAGTTTTCAAGAAACGCTTCAGAAAGTGCGATAGTTGACCCAAATTTTAAATGAGAAAATGTCGTCGTGCTACAACGGAAGCTTTCCTATTGGCGCTCTGTCCGCGTTTCGCTCCATCTGGCGGCCCCTGTATATGAGAGGAGCTGTGGATCAGATTTCGGTTCTAGGACGATTGGTCATAGGACGATTGGTCATAGGACGATTGGTCATATGGACGATTGGTCATAGGGCCTATTGGTCATAGGACTATTGGTCATATGCCGCTAATAAACCGACATACTTGGTTGTAGTCGTTAGTTTTGGACATTCCTAGTTCTAAGCTTAACACACCGAACCCAAAATAAGCAGAAATTAGGAACATTCATCGTTTTTAGACAAATACAATCAGTGCCAGCAAGAAACTTATTAGGATAATTACTTACAGGCATCAACTCACTTCAAAGTACTTAACTTTCGGTCGAAATAATAAACGTTTGACCCGTATGTTACTCAAGTATAAAAGGCATCAATTGGGGACACTGTCACACTGATCGTTTTTAGACAAATATAATCAGTGCCAATCAAGAAACTTATTAGGATAATTCCAGACTTTTACGTATTGTTCGTATTTCGTATTACGTATTTCACAATAAATGATCCAGTAAATGGTTGTTCATGTTTAAAAAACTTATCTGTTTTAGCCTTCGATAGCCTTCGATCGCCGATAGGACTTATGACCGACAGGCCATATGACCCATGTGACCTATGACCGGATACCAAGATTTCGTCTATTTCAGGAATGTGGGCGTCTGCGGCTCTCACCTGTTCCACGTCATCGGCAAAAGTCACGTTTATAAATAACTTTACAAAACCATTGGCCACCCACAGAACTTTAAAAACCACTGGAAATCCATGGAATTTTTACTGAATGTAAAATGTTTCCTCTAGCAAACAGATAACTAAAACCATAAATAGAGCCAGAAGATTGCGTTTTTCTAATACCGTGTTTAGCGACCGCATTGGCTGCGAATTAATTAATACCAATTAATTGACGAGCTAGAGCCCTTAGTTATGCATGCAATGATATGTAGTTTTATGGGAAGTAATGTAATGCTACATACATGTAGCGCGATGCAATGTAATGTGACGCAATGTGATGTTATGTGACGTAATGTGATGTATTGTGACGCAATGAGACGCAGTATACAAGCGCCCTGGGCATCCTCTCACAACTAAATTCCATCTGTAATAGTAAGCAAATTAGTTATAAGACAACGCTGAATGTCTTGAAAACATGCGTGTTTAGTACAGCTCTTTATGCGTGTGAGGCCTGGACAATTAAAAAGACTGATCGTGATAAAATCCTGGCTTTTGAAATGTTCTGCTATAGAAGAATATTGCATCTGAATTGGACAATGAAGGTGACAAATAAGGAGGTCCGAAGAAGATTACATATAAAGGAAGATCTAATACAGTCAGTAATGAGAAGGAAATTGGGTCTGTTTGGACATATATGCAGAATGGACAATAATAGAAAAATAAAAACTGTCATGATGGGTATGATGGATGGAAGTGGACGAAGAGGAAGACCTAACAGGGAATGGACTGATGACATCAGGGATTGGTGCAAACAAGACCTACACAGTTTGAGTGTATTGGCGCAAGACAGAGGATTATGGAAACAGATGATGAAATTTGCATTGGACACCTACGGGCTTTCGGCCCATGGATCCTGATGATGATGATGATGACATATATAGGCCGACTCTCGAACTCTCTATCCAAAACTGATTTAGCGGACTGATTTTTGGATATTGATCTGATTACAGTTTAGTTTTGATGCGACATCGGTTGATGCCTTGTGCATTAGACACTGGCCCCATAGAAGTTACCAATTAGAATTAGGCCTATAGTTAAGATATCAAAGCATTTATGCTCTTCAAAGGCCTATATAATATACATTCGTCACATGAAACAGTTTTGAAAGTGCAGTCCAGGCTGTTATTTTCTTAGCTTCATCACCTAAAGATATACTTTATTAGGCCTTAATAACTATTCTGACTAATCGTGCATTTTTTAGAAGAAATCCCGAACCTGTAAATACTTGTCGTGGCAAGAAACACAGTTCTCTGTCATTCGTAAATGTATTGGGTGCTGAGAACTGTCAGACAGTTCTTATACCTCGGAACGCTTACCATATCCTTCGGATCTTTCGATACGACCCTTAGGCCTACGTATAGTTCACCCATATCATCGCCATGTTACAATCTCGATTATCCCCACTGCGTGTTGACAATCACTTCATGCGATCTGAATCCACATTACACGTTTGAAGAAACCTTTGGACTAGACGTCATCAATTGGGCCAAGAATTTCTTTGATTTGCTTTGCTGTCTTTTTCATGCGTTCATATTTTAGTATTCTTATAAATTTATAATAACGAAATAATGAATTTGAAAATCCAAAAAGTGGCAATTTATACGGCTTTTGCTTCGAAAGGACCATGTTGCAAGCCAAAGCCTGTTGTCGCGTTTTCTGTGAAGGCGTCCAATGCTTGACTCAAACGCACTCTGAATTAACAATTTTGTGGCTTCCCATATTGTTAAACGTTCAAAAATATAATCAGAAGATTGAGTAGAGTCTATAAATAATGGCATGGATCAACTTTTGCACAATTTGAGCGTGTATTTGACACTTTGTGTTCATACTAGAATGTACGTTCAATCTGGCGAAACAAGCATTTTTGTGTTTGTGTGGTTCGCTTTGTAGAGCCGCTGTGAAGACAATGCTTAATCTAATGCAGGGGTCTCCAAAGTTTTCCAGCGGGGGCCACATTGCTGACTTTCTAAAGCTCCACGGGCCAAAACTCCGAAGAAAAAACCGCTAACTATTTTAATCCTGAGGTCTGATGCAGTGCAGAATTCCAATGCAGATATCAATAACAATTAGATGGTTTCTCGTTAGTCCTTATTAGTGTGCAATATGCATGTCAGAGTACAGCGGCGTTAAAATTTTCAATTTTCCCAATTTAGTTTGTTTCTTCAAGGAGAGTTTTGGAGACCCCTGGTCTAATGACTTGTAAATACTATCACCTTGTAAAGGAGAGATTATAGTACTATGTATTAATTAAAGGTATATAGTTCTCCCATATCGTCACCATAATACGATCTCTATCATCCCCACTGCGTGTTGACAATGACTTCATGCGATCTGAATCCACATTCCACGTGAGTAGTGTGCTATAGTCATGCACTACCTCAGTGACGTCATCCCGTTTCTACCTCAGTGCATTTCTACCTCAGTGAGGTCATCCCGTTTCTACCTCAGTGCATTTCTACCTCAGTGAGTTATCTATATTTTCTACCTCAGTGAGTCAGCTATTTTCTAACGCAATGCATTTCTACCTCAGTGAGTCAGCTATTTTCTAACTCCGTTAGGGTACGTAATTATATTTTAATTATTTTAATTATTTTAATTATTATTGCAAATAAATACCATTTAATATTTTAATAAGCGTTAAAGTTGCACTCTTATTAGTGTATGTTATTTGTTCATTAGACTAATATTGTCAGAAGCGCAGCTTACAGCAACATGGATATTATGTTAATAATATTTTAATTATATTTCAAATAAATATCATTTAATATTTTAATATACCTTAAAGTTGTACTCTTTTTTAGAGCGGTTTATTTCTTCATTAGACGAAGTCTATTGGTATAAGCACATCTTACAGCGACATATCCATTATTTTAAATATATTTTAATTATTATTATTATTCTGAAAGTGTACAATTCTCAAATATCAAACAAACATAATGTAAAAAAGGAAGAACACGGAGTAAGAGCATGAGGTTGGAATGGAGAGAGTGACTGATAGACATATTATTATTATTCTGAAAGTGCACAATTCTCAAATATCAAACAAAATTGACATAAAAGGAAGAACATGGAGTAAGAATATCAAACAAACTTGGTATAAAAAGGAAGAACACGGAGTAAGAGCATGAGGTTGAGAGGGAGAGAGTGACAGATAGACATATTATTATTCTGAAAGCGCATAATTCTCAAATATCAAACAAAATTGACGTAAAAAGGAAGAACACGGAGAGAGTGACAGATAGACAGAGACAGAGGTAATCCATAGCAGGCAATAGGTAAACAGTTTGACAAACATATGTCTGGAATATAGCATCAATTTGTGTGACTTATGGGTTTCTATATTGTAAGCAGAGATGCATTGAGTGTTTGCTTGATAGACTTGCTGCATCAAAGATTGTTAGGTATTGTGGTCGGTCGATTAGAATGCTTGGTCTGTAACATGCAGAGTAGACCTACGTATTCGAGCCTCGACCGAGGTAGTTACAGCGTAGGGACGGAAATTTGAACAAGACCTTCGCACACATTTGCTATACAATATAAATGCATATATGCATTTTCATATTGGTGAAGAGATGCATGCGCTGGATGATGGTTTAACACATTAGATTGTTTGCATACCGTAGCTTTGTAAAGTCAAAGGAATTGAAACTTTCTTGTCTAAATAGTTGATTCATATGTTAAATTGTTCATATCTCAAGTTTGAAATCATGTGATGGATTAAGGTTTACATCGCAAATTGAGGAATCACAGCTCGCTCTTGGAGAAGTTCTGAAGAATTTCACATAGAATTTATAAGTAATCAATTTACAACAACACTAATAATCTGTGAATTGCAGCAATGAGAACTCAATCAAGCATCGTACTACCATCGATTGGTCAAACGTTGGCATGTCAGTGGGATGAATACATATGTATATCCGACAGTATGTGTATCGATCGAAATCTAACATGTGATGGAAGGAATGACTGCTTCGACGGATCGGACGAGTTCAGTTGTCCTTTCACAGGTATGGAAATTATGTATATTAATCTTGCTTATGCTAAAATCAAAGAGATTGCAACTAGAGACTTAGAGTGCCGTCGGATGCACTTCCAACATTACGATGGAAAATTAAATCAGCTTCGTTAATTCATAGTAGAAATGAATATGTGTACATCATATGCATAATATAGGAAACCAATACAATTACACACTTTACATATTAATTATGTGATACATAGGTGGAGAACTTTACACCGAGTCATCCGTCGCATTTTCGTCGCAAATAGTGTCATAATTGGAGTCTGCATTGCATCTATTATCATCACCATGATTGTCTTAATGTGCACGATCTTCGAATTTCGACATCGCACCATATTACGTCGAAACAACAGACGACAAGCTCAGTCCAACATCGAATACCAAGACATGTTTCTGAAACCACCTCCATATGCCTTGTGTCTATCAGATGTGTTATCTTATGCGGAGAATCCTCCACCACATACACAGAATTCGACTGGAGGAGATATTCAAAATTTATGAAACTATTAGTATTTGTGAAACTTATGAAAATGGCAACTTGTAAGAACTGACAACTTGGAGGGATTAAAAATTGTGAAACTTGCAGACTCACTATCTTTAGTAAATCTGTGTATTGTGAAACTTAACATCCATGAAATATAAAACTTGAGAAACTTACAAGGTGAGAAGCTTAAAAATAGTCAAACTTAGAAATTTAGCGCTTGTGAAACACGCAAACATGCAATCTTTGGTAAATCTATGTATTGGAAAACTTAGAATCAGCCAAACTTGCACTCTTTGTGAAACTTGGGAACTTGAAATCTTAGAAACATACGCAATGTTGGTAGACTGTAGAGTTTGCCAAACTTGAGAAACTTGCAAGTTGAAAAACTTGCAAGTTGAGAAACTTATAACTTGAGAAGCATAAAAATAGTCAAACTTAGAAATTTAGCGCTTGTGACACATACAATCATTTGCATATGAATTGCTAAAATTAGGACCTTTCAACCACTATCTTTTGAAACTTATGAAAAATCTTCGAAACATACGCAATGTTGGTAGACTGTTAGGTTTGCCAAACTTGAAATCAAGTTGAAAAACTTGCAAGTTGAAACTTACCACTTGTGAAGCATAAAAATGCATCAAACTTAGAAATTTAGCGCTTGTGACACCTACAATCTTTTGAAACGCAATTACAATGAACTTGAAATCTTAGAAACACACGCACAATGTTGGTAGACTGTAGAGTTTGTCAAACTTGAGAAACTTGCAAGTTGAGAAACTTGCAAGTTGAGAAACTTATAACTTGAGAAGCGTAAAAATAGTCAAACTTAGAAATTTAGCGCTTGTGACACCTACAATCTTTGGTAAATATATATATATTGGAAAACTTAGAAACATCCAAACTCACAATCTTTGTCAAACTTGAGAACATGAAATCTTAGAAACACAGGCAGTTGAGTATATGAAGACTTAAGTTTGCCAAACTTGAGAAACTTACAAGTCGAGAAATTAAAAATAGTCAAACTTAGAAATTTAGCATTTGTACGTATGCTAAAACTGCAATCTTTGGTAAATCCATGTATTGGAAAACTTAGAATCATCAAGAGGTCAACTCACACGATAAAATTGCATTGGCTAGATGACAATGTCAGATAGACTGAGTGGTTGTATAGTTCACATACGATGTGTAGAATGGCAGTGGATACGCTAGAATTGTGACTCTTAAATTGCAAAGACACATGGATAAGAGAAACATGCATCTTCTATGTAACGAAGACGTATGAAATGGAGACTTGTATAATCAACTTAAGACTCTTAGATGCATGAGACGACGACTTTCATATCAAAATTGCGACTCTTAGAGTATTGCGATGCCTGGAATTGGAAAAGTTACAACTGCAGAAACTTAAAACTTTATGAAACTTGCAAGCTTTGCGAAACATAAGACTTGAGAAACTTACAACTTTGTGAAAATTGCACGCTTTTGCGAAACTTGACAAACCTTAAAACTTGAGAAACGTACAATTGGATAAACATACAACTTGAGAAACTTAAAATTTGCTAAACTGAGAACTTTCTAAGCTGAAAACTTGAGAAACCGAAAACTCTTAGAAAATTTGAGTCTTTAGAAAGTTTAAACTTTGTGAAACTTGCAGTCTTTGCTTCAAAATTGAGAAACCTAAGACTTGAGAAACTTACAACTCTTAGAAACATACAACTTGAGAAACCTAAAACTTAAGCACATGTGATTGTAGTTTGCGGAAAAGCTGTGTACAATACTAAATTTTGCAACATTCGAATGATGAAACAGATAATATGTTTGATTTAGCTAGAGATGTGCGAAGTATGAAACAACAATGTGTGGAAAAGAAGTGTTTCTGACTGAAATGTTTGTAATGTAATGTAACAGAATACTTGTATAGCATGGCTTAAGAACCTCTCAGAATCGCTATACATGTAAAAGTATGTGAAAAGAGGCACTTTTGAAGAATTCAATTGGTTGAACTGCCGTGTGCGAATGTTCTGAATGATGAGTTCCTGTGTAAATTAATGAAAATAAGTTTGACTTCGACAGAAGCGCACATGCAAAGTGTGTATAATGTCACATTTTTTCAGAATTCATGTGACTTAACTGTTATTGGCGGTAGTTCTAGCAGTAGAGTGAGGATTCATGCATATACAATTTATGCGAAAAGAGAGGTTTCATATTTAAACATGATACATTTTTAGAGAATTTGGGAGATTGAATGAAAACTTGAGAAACCTAAAACTTATGAATAGCAAGTTTTAATGTAATGTGACTTGTATACGCTCGACATATGGAAGCCAAAGATGTATTGCAAGCTGACATGAATGTATATACATGATTTGAACAGGTGGCATGCAATATGTTGATACTGAAACAAGTTAAGAATTGTGGAAATGTATAGTTTTTTTAATGAAGAGACCAGCTAAAGTTTACTGGATAAGGGTTAAGCATGTGGTTGTAGTTTGTTGAAAAGCTATGTTTTCAAGTCTTTTGTTTGATGCTATATTCCAGACATATGTTTGTCAAACTGTTTACCTATTGCCTGCTATGGATTACCTCTGTCTCTGTCTATCTGTCACTCTCTCCGTGTTCTTCCTTTTTACGTCAATTTTGTTTGATATTTGAGAATTATGCGCTTTCAGAATAATAATATGTCTATCTGTCACTCTCTCCCTCTCAACCTCATGCTCTTACTCCGTGTTCTTCCTTTTTATACCAAGTTTGTTTGATATTCTTACTCCATGTTCTTCCTTTTATGTCAATTTTGTTTGATATTTGAGAATTGTGCACTTTCAGAATAATAATAATATGTCTATCAGTCACTCTCTCCATTCCAACCTCATGCTCTTACTCCGTGTTCTTCCTTTTTTACATTATGTTTGTTTGATATTTGAGAATTGTACACTTTCAGAATAATAATAATAATTAAAATATATTTAAAATAATGGATATGTCGCTGTAAGATGTGCTTATACCAATAGACTTCGTCTAATGAAGAAATAAACCGCTCTAAAAAAGAGTACAACTTTAAGGTATATTAAAATATTAAATGATATTTATTTGAAATATAATTAAAATATTATTAACATAATATCCATGTTGCTGTAAGCTGCGCTTCTGACAATATTAGTCTAATGAACAAATAACATACACTAATAAGAGTGCAACTTTAACGCTTATTAAAATATTAAATGGTATTTATTTGCAATAATAATTAAAATAATTAAAATAATTAAAATATAATTACGTACCCTAACTGAGTTAGAAAATAGCTGACTCACTGAGGTAGAAATGCATTGCGTTAGAAAATAGCTGACTCACTGAGGTAGAAAATATAGATAACTCACTGAGGTAGAAATGCACTGAGGTAGAAACGGGATGACGTCACTGAGGTAGTGCATGACTATAGCACACTACTCACGTGTGAGCAAACCTATGAGCTATGCGTCATCAATACGTCTTATACCAAGAATTTCTTTTATATGTTTGGCTGTCTTCTTCTTGCGTTGATCTTCTACTACCATATTAATTTATAATAGACGAATAATAAATTTTAAGATTTAAAAAGATCGCAATTTGTGCAGATTTTCGTTGGAATTGAAGCACGTTGTGAGCCCAAGCTTGGCGCAAACTCGCTCGTGATTGCACATTTTGTGGTTTCCAGATTTTTAAACGATCAAAAAGAGAATTAGAATGTTGAGTAGAATCTTATAAATAATTATAATAGCATGGATCACTTTTTGCGCAAATTTTACAATTTGAACCAATATTTCAGACGTTGTGTTCATACTAGAATGTACGTTCAATATGGAGGAACAAGCATTTATGTGTTTGTGTGGTTCGTTTTGTAGAGCCTCTGTGAAGACAATGTTTAGTCTAAGGACTTGTAAATATTATCATCATGTAAAGGAGAGATTAGACTACTATACTGTTATAAAAGTGTCTTAAAATAGGCCCAGAATTCGATAAAATCTACATCGAAGTTAAGGCTTCCACTGAGCCCAGAATAGACATCTCTGTGTTTAATCATCTCCTACAGATTGTTAGACTTATCACGACAGTTAAGAGTGGCCTTTAAAGAAAGCCAAGACAATCTGGATTATGGCTCAGAAAATCGCCATCTGTTAAAAGGCTGCATTTTCTAGAAAACTGAGCTTCAGTTTGACTCTGGAAGCACACGCTTATACCGAGCGAAAGGCGAAAATGTCTCGAGATGATTATCGTGAATGGAGACCTCAACTAGGTCCGCGCGCTTTTCTATAAAAAAAGTCTTTAGTGTGCTTTTGTTGAAAAGATGTCGATCGAAGTAGCAGCTACAGAGGGAGCGTCGACAGCGGCCACATTCGAAGAAAAGTCGGTGGAAGAGAAGATGGTGACGGCAGCTGCAGAGCCAAAGGAGGTAGCCGACCATCCGAAGTACGCGGCGATGATTCAAGACGGATTGTCAGCCCTCAAAGAAAGTTCAGCGAAATTATTTACTACTTTTAGTGGCATCTGGGTTTAGGTGGCATCGAAATTGCATTTGGGGTAATATGTGATGCCTCATATGAAACGGGACCACGTGTCGGGTTTGGTGTTATTGATACAACCATGATTAGCAAAAATTATGAAAATATTGATGTATAACTTTATACAATGGGAATATTATGTCGTTCTTTGGTAAGATTTACAACATGCTGTACCTGAAAGATGAGACTTTCGATTAAACCCATTTGAAGTTAAGTTCCAAATCGCTTACATTTGACACATACACTTACAGTTTGAAAATATAGAAACAGCATGATACTCCCATCGTGTAACGTTATACATCATTGCTTTTTATAATTTCTCGCTGATTTATAGTGGTTTGCACAACCTGAAAGTATTTATTTTCAGACTGATAACTCGAGAATAGCAATTCCCTTTTACCTTCGTTCACTTGAAAATAAAATTCATTCATTCATTCATTACTTGAATTTGTATAGCGCCTCTTCAAGGGAACTACTCAGAGGCGCTCCCAACCCAAGCGCGGCCAAATAGGATCGTTTTAAGTTGAGAGAGGAATGACGGAGAAGGGGTTCTAGGAAGGGAGCGGAGTGTCAGAGGTAGGCCATTCCAGGTCGAGGGGCCAATCACAGAGAAGGCACGGCTCTGCCTGGTGGAGGTACGAGCAAAAGGGACAGAGAGAAGACCCTGTTCAGCTGAACGGAGAGAGCGCGAGCCTCGAGCACTAAGGGTGGGGCTACAAAGCTCAATAAGGTAGGCAGGAGCAAGACCCAGCAGGCAGCGCCAAACTAGGGCAGCTACCCTATATTCGATACGCTGCCTAAGCGGGAGCCAGTGCAGAATGTCGCGCATATATTCTTGCATTGTTCTCATTTTCAAGAACTGTTGTGCAAGGTTGATCGACGGAGGTGTCCTCTAGCGATTGCAAGTGAAAACGCAATTTCTATATTTTGATGGGTGACCATGTTCAAGGGCCTGTTTGTATCTCCTAAAATAAATCCCATGTTGTGATCCCTTTTCATATGTGGCATCACCTTTGTCAGAGGCGCATGACTGTCTAGTGGTTAGCGAGCTGGACAGTCGGTCGAGGGGTCACAGGTTCAAATCTCTGCCAAGTCAATATGTTTCTAGATTTCTGCTCCATCTCCGCCCCCTATCCAATTCAGCTAAAATGAGTTCACGGACTTTACACTCTTGGTAGGAATATGAGACGGCTAAGGAGAGGACTGGCCACGAGCCACCGTATGCTGAGGCTAAGAAAACTGAAGTTGCTACCATGGTTACCTATGTGGTTGGCAGAAGAGCTACCTCTCCTACTGTTGGTTTAGTTGATGATAATGATGATGATTATCATGATGATGATGATGATAATAATAATAATAATAATAATAATAATAATAATAATAATAATAATAATAATAATAATAATAATAATCTTCGTTTATTAATTCAAGCTAACATGAACCAGTCATAGTATGAAAGGATGAACACAAGTTATCACAGGAGTCGAACTTAACTATATGGCATCCGTGCAAGGCGCCCTTCTGTCCTACTACGCATTTTTGCCAACAACATCTGGCGAATGAAAGGCTGAATCGACACTTCGATCCCGCGTCAATGCTGATTTCCTGCTTTTCCTGCCAGAGTATTGGCCATTAACCCAAACCCTCCCCAACTGCCAGTCCGAAGCCTGGATAGAGGGCCAACGCTGATTATCTCTCCATCTTGAATTTAAGTGTTCTTAGTAGGTGTGGAGCTGTTTTGCTCCATGTTGCATGCATTCTAGGTGCAGATGTGTAGACAGTAGGGTACCAATTCCTTTCCCGCCCTTTCTTTTCTTTTTTGTGCAATAGTCCAAAAAATAGAGGATGCAGTTACATCATAAAATTAGACTCTGGCTACAAACATTTGACTAGTATAAAACGCTTGATTTCTTTAACATGTTGTAGGAGCGTGGAGGTTCTTCACGTCAGGCACTTCTCAAGTACATTAGCAAGCACTACAATCTTGGCCAGGATGAGAAGGTGATTAACGCTCACCTTAAGCTGGCACTTCGAGCTGGAGTCAAGACTGGCACTCTCCACTCTCAAACAGTCGAAGGGTGTTGGAGCCTCCGGAAGTTTCAAACTCGGAACTGAAAAGGAACATCCAAAAGAGGCAAAGACAACAAAGAAACCCACCAAGGCCGTTGTCAAGAAGGTTAAAGCCACAACTCCGAAGAAAGAAAAGAAGCCCAAGACGGCAACCGAGGCAGCCACCAAGCCAAGGAAGCCCAAAGCCAAGAAACCAAAGTCCCCAGCAAAAGCTACCAAAGCAGCCAAACCAAAGGCGGCGACCAAAAAACCAAAACCAGTGGCAGCTAAAGTAAAGAAGCCCAAGAAGGCAACACCTGCAAAAGCAAAGAAAACGAAGGTGGCAACAAAAGCTGCAAAGCCGAAAAAGGCAGCAGCAAGGAAATAAACTCCAGTTTTAAGAATTGATTTTCTTTCAATTCTCCTGAAAAGTTTGAACAGTTGCTAAACGTTTTAATCGGAACCGACTAGTGGGAATAAGTAGCGATTGGGAATGTTTGTAAACTCAAGAAAGGCTAAAGGGGCATTTTGCAAAAAGACTTGTACAGCGTAGGCCAGATCATTTGCTCTGAATCTGACCTAAAGTTATTTTTAATAAAGTTGAGAGTTGGCAGCAAAGTTGAACAGAAGCAATTTTAATGTAACCACTTGACAATGGAAGGATATGGAATTGAGCTTTGTATATTTTAAAGTTGTTTTGGAGATGTGCATTTCTGCATGAAGTATATTGTGAAAAATGGCTGAACGTTTGAATGCTTTTTTAAAGGAAAGGTATTAGGCTAGGTGTTGAAGTTACTAGACTTGATTACGCCTTTCATTGACTCTCACTGCTGACTATAACTAAAATTTTAGATCGGTCTTTTTGGGGTGTCTGTGTACATGATTCTATTACTGTACAAGAAATGGTAAAAGAAATGTTGCTGTGGATTACAGATACATGTATGTCAATCTAAAGTACTGCGTGATGGCCTCTTCTATATCAATCTTTAATTTCACCAAACGATGGTTGCACAAAACAAAATCAATCTGAAGTCTACTGATCAGATCTGGACAGCAGAAATGTCTTTGATGCTAGGCTACAGATTTTACAACAGAGGAATAGTTGGCATTGTCTGCGAGGGCTGCGTTAACCCCATTCACATTGGATGAACTGAACGAATACTGTCACATACAACAGAAAATATTTGCTAGAAAATATCTTCCAAGAATATAGTGGCATCTAATGGAGTGACGGTTCATAAGAGATTCTGTGAATTCATCACAAAAGTTAAAGTACATGTCGTTGACAAGCAAGTTTTTAAAATCTGAAGGATGACAGTTTGAATTGACAGTTTCCCCAAATTTCCGACTGTCACCATTCAGCGCTGATAAATAATAACTGAGTGTGTGCAATCCAAGCAACGACTGTATGTCTCTATCGAAAAAAGAGTCAAAAGGCGGCAACAGCAAAACATTCGTATATGCAAACGCCTTACAATCGTTCTTTATTTCAGGCTCACAAAGAATTCGCTCACATAAGCGCAACACTTCATCGTATTGGCGACACTTGTGATGGTACAAAGCACGATAACAATCTACTGTGTTGCACTGAATACCAAAGTCATTGCGAATCACACAATAGAATGATTTCATATTTTCTAAAACATATTCCATCAAAGAATCAATTACTCTTTCTGTGATTATCATGGGATTCACACTTGAAGTCTCGGTTTCTGTCAAAGAATCTGTTCTGCGATAAACGATCTGTCTGGTAGCATTGAAATGAGTAAGTGACTTCATCGGAACAATAGGCCTATATTTCTTCTTTCTTAAAGCCTTCAGATAATCGTCCATTGGAGATGCTGAATCTGGTAAATCATGACAAAAATCTGAACGCGTTGATTTTCTTTCGGCTGAGAGTATAGTTATATGAGCAAAAACCTCTGATGAAAGACGCAGATCAAGATAAAGCCGCCTGCCAATGTAATGAATATCACTGTCGGTAATCTTCTTGTGAAGTACACACATTCCAACGATTCTAGTGACATCGTCAATAAACAACAAGCAACCTGCATTTAGAGTTTCCTTTTCATTCTGAGGAGTCTGATCTACGAGAACTGCCAAACAGAAGCGTATTGCTGTTTCGTATTCTGATTTGGCAAAATGGAGTGCAGCGAGATAGGCCAAAGCTGCAGGGGCAATGCCATTCGATATAGAATCATCATATTCTAAAGCTTTAATGAGAAACTCTTTTGACACGAGTGATAGTAGTTGAAATTCTGAAGGGCTATTTGATCCAGTTAAATGTTCCATGAAACCCTGAGCACGCAGGTATTGAAAGCGACTACTTTGTTCTGTGTACGTTTTCGGAAAGTTATGATGCTGTGACCTTATTTTAGGGTGCATCACCATAGCTTCTACAATTTCAACAAAGAGACTGCTCTCCCAAGATAACTCTCCGTAATATAAACCATGTGCAGCATGCAAACTATACAGTGCAATGGCAAAGTACCTGAAACACAAGATCTTCTCTGTTACTGGAAGATATGGCATTAGGCCTACACCGCGTTGCGTTGGATTACATCCTGGTTTTTGGTGACCTTTTACACACGTGCGCAATCCTGAATAAAAGCCGTTTTTAATCGTACTACGACCAAACATATTAGAATTTGAGATACTGAACGAAAGTAGTAAATCTAACATTTTTAATTCATGCGCTTTCCAAAATTCAAGGAGAGGCAGCAAACAATCCATGAAGTCTGGTATTGCCTTTCTTATTTTCCGATTTTCAAATTGTGTCCGAGTGGTTGGCAGTATGTAATTTTCCACGAACCAATGAGAAAGATTGCGAGAGTTGCGGAATTCATTTAGAAGTCTTTTAGTCTGGCGAAGAACTCCGGAGTTCAATGGTTCATGAAATAGATTTGCTTCAGGAATAAAATAGTTCGGACAGTATCTCCACTTTAACCATTCTAAAAGATTTTTAAACAACTCACAGCAAATTGCAATTACAGAAAATGAATTCCACCATTCCGGAGGCATCTTTTCACAAGTCCATAACATCAACGTCTTTAAATGATACGTACAGAGAACCTCATCCTCCTTTGGACAATCCTTTTGTATCAATTCCTTCTTTGCGAAGAATCTCAGCAAATGATAGACAATCTGTTGGATTTTAGTCCAACTCTTAAGTAAAATTACTTCCGCGATTGAAAATGACAATCTCCACTGTTGTTTATCGTCTCTGCAAGAACGATGTTGAGAATAAACCACATGACAACCATTTTGTACAACTTCGGAGATGGTATTCATTGTCGGCCATCCGTATTTTCTTGGTCGAGTAGGCCAATTTTTGGCTTCTGTAGGCCACTGAGGGCAAAATAAGCCAGCGACTGCATCACATCCCCAAGTTTGGTTTGAATCTTTTTGAGATTTAATTGCTGGACCACAAACAATACCTGGCAGCGCGACGTTATCCGCTGCGTGATGGAAATATACTGAATACCTTTTTACAACAAAAGCCAAATCTAGCAACACGTATTCACCTGGATGAGGTGTATAGTTAAATTCGTACTTTTTGCATTTCCAGTTAAAGTTCATTTCATCAAATTTTCGTAATCGAACAAAACCTGGATACTTATGGCATGGTTCAATCTTGTAAAACATAACCCTATCGGATAGGCCACTCATATCACTTGGCAACACAGGGAAGTCGCCAGTGAAGGCCAACAGGTCAGTGTCGCATACTAACGCATCAATGTCGCCGATGCATGTATTCAACGGTTGAATATAGAACTCCTCATTGCTGCCACACGAAATCGAATATTCTTTGATAGCAGGCCACCGTGCCATGACTAAGTCATGCATACAATCAGAAACAGTAGAGAACGAGTTTGGAAGTAATTGGCAAGTGCTAAGGATGAACATAGAAGCCTTTTCTTCTATCGATTTAACAGCATGGACCGTCATCTAAAATTGGAAAGGCATAACTCCCGCTGGAATAATCTTCACCATCGTCATCATTATTATATCACCTTAATCATCGCCATTATCGCCATAATTAATTTCATCATCGTCACCGTTATCATCATCATAAAAGTCATCATGATCATAATCATCGTAATCATTATCAAAGAAGTTTTTAAAAAAAATTCTAGCTGTCAAGTTGTAGGCTAACAGCCGCCTTCATCAGTCACATTTCAGGCGATCCTGTTCTGAAGAAAACCTTGGGTGCTGGGTTGGTCGCTATATATCAAAATCATTGTAACGGTCTGATGTAAGCTCTTACTGCCGTTGTTTTAATTAAATTTGCCCAAAAGGTCTGCTAGGAATAGGCATTCATGATGCATCATCAATTATGGTCGCACAGTTCTGAAATTTGGATAATTTAATATAAGTAAGTAAGTAAGTATATCCTTTATTGAAAAACCAACTGCTAACCGCATTTTGGTGTACAAGATCATCAAATAAAAAAAAATTAAGTATAAAGCATCCGTGTGACAAATGTTTTACGAGATAGAGAGTTTGCCTTAGGTATTATTCTATTGTGGGTTCTGGGGCGTAGCGTGTATGAAACAGTTTTCACGGGAGGCAGTAATTGATGTAATACATGTGCAGGGTTGCTGATGATGGTAGAAAATAGGTTAGAGTCTGCTTTTCTGCAAAGTTGTATGTTTGTTATGTGTTCGAGTAAACATCATCTCAATCAAGCCATTAAAGTTTTTCTAGTAAAGATTATCTAATTAAATGATGATTCAAAGACTCTTACTTAAACCTCCATCTCCTTCCTATTAGCTAATTTTAGTTTATTGTGGCCCAACAAGTCGTGTCTCCTCTGTATTATTCCCTTTTTATAAATATCGCCACCTTCACAAGTGTTCCATTTCGTTCTCCATCTTGTGTAGATTCACCTTCTTGGTCGTTGGCGTTCGTCGGTTATTCTTCTCAAACTTTACTTAGATCGCTCAAAGTCACAATTTCCTTCCAAGCTAAATCGTTCAGTTGGATACTACTGGAGCAGCTGTCAAACCACTCATTTTCACTTGTAACTGTACTAAGTGAAGTTCGCACGATAATGTCCGATCACTCCAGGCTCAGATGCACTCCAGCACCGTAGCAGGAAAGTCAGATGTCGACTGTTCGACGCTAATTTCACTACTCAACGTTTCATCGGATAGAGTTAACTCGACAAAACTGATCGCTAAACCGAAGAAACTGTCTTTCAATTCGATCGATCAGGGCGGGTTGCTTGACCTTGACCAACGCAAGACGACTTTCACCTTCGACAGCCGTAACCCCAACTGATCCGTCTTCACGGACTTTCGACTTACGGCGGCAATACTCAATCGACTGAGCAGACGACTCTTTCGCAGTCCGTTAAAATTCAAGCCATCCAATCACGGCTCATGACATCGCTTCTGCATAGTACCAACCATATTAAATAAGGATGAGATTTTCCAACAACTGCCCTACCGGAACACGGATGACGGGGAGGTCGCGAAAAGACGAGGAAGAAGATGTTGCTGTTGCTGCTGATAAATTATTATGCTCGATGGAAGATATCGCCCGAAAACAACCTTATCTGACACATGAGATAATGCTTACGATTAACCGAACCATCGGAGTCGGAAGAGGCCAAAGACCTCTGGATAATACTGCATAGTTATGAGCCCATGGAATAAGCAAGAGTGTGATCTGGTTTCTGCTTCCTGTCATATCCAAATCACGATAGGAAGAAGAAATCAGGTTCAATAATAAAGCAAGTGCTTATGTATAATAAGGTGCTACTCTAAGACCGTTTCCAATGGTTCTGATTGGTTTCTGTAGTTCATGTTCATTAGGCTATAGGGCAGCGGTTTCCTAACTTCTCTGGGTTGGGACCCACTTGCGAATATCTGGGCAGTCCTATCCACTATGTGAATTAAGTATAGTGTAGTAAACTTTGCTTCGTAAATTGGCATCAAAATACTTGCGGATTTACTTACAGTGTTTAGAAAATGGCACCTATATGGCACACGGAAAATCCTGGGTGTCATACTTGTACCACGTAGTATTGTTATATGGAATATAATTTTTACATTTTAGGTAGCTGTAGCAGATATATTTGGGCACATTTTCAGGTAAACATCATGGTGGTATCTCACGCCATTCAAAGGTTATACCCAATATACCAGAGGTACCAGAGGGGATGGATACCACCCCGCCCTTTTAGTTTTTCGTCTATAGCGTATTCATTTTTCTTCCTGGAAGAGAAACAGATATAACATTTTGTAGAGGGAATGCAGGGCTACATTTGCTTGCTTACTTATTTGTCTTTTTAAAACTGGAAGTGATCAAAATATATAATAATACGCGTTATCTGTCTGAAAATGGCTGAATGCAGCATCACAACGTAAACCGATATTTCTACACAAACGTTTGTCAACAGCTACAGATTTGGACCTTCTATTAGCTCAAAAAGATACTGAAAATGAAGTGAGAAGCCATTTTACAGGAAGCATTCGCACAAAACAACGGGAGTAACTTGCAATAACTGCAAGGACCACTGACATTATTTGACTGACGTGAAGAATAACGCAGTCTTGTTTCATGTTGATTATAGCTGCATGCCTTTAGATTTCGCTACAACTATATGGACTAGTTTATAGGCTATTGTTACAAATGAAGCATCATTATGTTTAAAATGTTCCTGGATACATAGATCAGTTTCAAAACACAAATAATCTTATATTTGTTTATCCAAAAAGTAAAAAATATACGTAATAATATAAAATATCGCGAATTATCGGTCCCGTTGTTAAAAACTATGTAATTTCGAGGTGCATTCACATAATGTATAACTAAATATACCATTCTGTTCAGAAATGAATGCTGAAGCCATTGCTGTATTACAAGATATGATATGTGAAATCAAACGTGAAATCCAGTGGGGGTGGTAACCACCATCCCCCTCCCTTGGTACCCCGTGTCACAAAAAAACCTCGGTAGCCTGAGGGTTAAGCTGCCGTTAAAGTTTTTCTTCTTAGATATATTTATATTCTGTCGTCATACAAGGACACAACAGCAACCAGAACCTCAGTAATGGTTTACTTATTTATATTTTCACTTTTGCTATACACTTGCTTGCTATCTGCTTAAGCATTGTACTTGTTTGTCTTTTTGTATGTGTCTGGTTGCTGTATTTGGATGATGTAAGCATAACAGTCAGATCTTTACTTGCTGCAGGCAAATAATTTTTTTTCACTTGGCTGCTGTTGCTTTGGAATTGCGAGTTCGATGCGCTATGTTTGATTTATTTGGCGAGCGATGGATTCTGTTGATGTTAGCACACTCACGGCTTGCTATGCACTTGCTTGCTTTGATGTGCTGTGTTAGATGCGCTTGGGAGCGCTGGGTTCTGTTGATGTTTGCACATTCTCGACTTGCTATATACTTGATTGTTATCTGCTTAAGCATTGTATTTGTTTGTCTTTTTGTATGTGCCTGGTTGCCGTGTTTGGATGATGTAAGCATAACGGTCAGATCTTCATTTGCTGCAGCCAAATTCTTGGCTACTTTTGCTCTGGAATTGTGATTCGATGCGCTATGTTTGATGCACTTGGCGAGCGATGGATTCTGTTGATGTTAGCTCACTCCAGGCTTGCTATACACTTGCTTGCTTTGTGCTTAAGCATTATATTTGTGTTTTTCTTTTCATGCCTGGTGTTTGCTGGTTCGGAATGACGTTAGCAAACTACCTGATTTAGTTTTTACATAATGCAACTTAATTGTTCACTTAATTGTTGAGTCATTGGAATTATGTTTTTGATGTTAGCTCACTCCGGGCTTGCTATGCACTTGCTTGCTTTGTGCTTATGCATCATATTTGTGTTTTTCTTTTCGTGCCTGGTGTTTGCTGGTTCTGAATGACATTAGCAAACTGCCTGATTTAGTTTTTACATAATGCAACTTAATTGTTCACTTAATTGTTCAGTCATTGGAATTATGTTCTTGATGATTGCTCTCTCTTCTTCCTTGATACTTCATCTCCATTACTTTCCTTCAGCTACCTATCGTACACTATATCGGTGTCTGGATAGACCCCTTCTTCCATCCTTCTTTGCCTTTTAGTTTGTAATCATTGATCAGCATGTGGCTGACAAAGGTTCCTGTTGTGTGTGCTCAGCTAGCTTATTACCAACGAATACTACCTCAGACGGTGCGGATACTACTTTGACTTGTGTGCTATGTTCCAACTATTGTCACCAGTTATGCTATGACACTAATACTTCACCCCTATCATTAACCTCCTGGATATGTAACAACTGTCTACTTAAAACAACTCCTCATAATGAGGACACCACACTCATTCCTTGTAACAAGAATTTTTCTGATGAATCACTGACTAACAATGGACTACTCAAACCTAGCAGATTTGAATTACTAAAGGGGGAGTCTAAACATAAACCCTTGATCAATAATAAAGAACTGGACCCTGATAGCAATTATTATAGCAATTTTTATACTGAAATTGAGAATGACTCTAAATACTATAGCCCGACCCAGGTTGCCCATAAATTTGTTAATAGTCCCCATCCTTCTCAATCTTACATTTAAATTGCAGAAGCATTGCCTCAAAAATTAGCGAAATTCAACTCTTACTGCACCAACTACCAGTTAATGTCTTGGCGGTCACTGAAACCTGGCTTACTGATGCTGCTGCTGAAACCATCTCAATTCCAGGATATAAATTTACTCATAAAAGCCGAGGTGAAACCAGAGGAGGTGGTATTGGATTTTTTGTTCAAGATAACATTGAGTTTCACAAAATGGACCTACTACCTCATAGCTCCTCATCTTCTTATGAAAGTATGTTTATTAACATCACATGCAGTCGAGGCGCTGATATGCTTATTGGTGTAATTTACAGGCCACCAGGCACTAAACTAGAAATATTTAACGCTGAAATATAAACACTATTAACTACTCTAAACACCAAAAAATATGCCAATAAAAAAGCATTTCTAACTGGTGACTTTAACATTGACATTTTAGCCTCCCAAACTCATTTACCCACTGGGGCCTTTATTGACTGTATGCTCATGCACCACTTCTTACCACTTATTCTTCAACCTACAAGAATTACTGACTCTTCTGCAACACTGATAGACAACATATTCACCAACTCCCATGACGGTATACTTGAATCTGCCATACTCACAGCTGATATATCGGACCACCTCCCAGTCATAACTTGGATTAATAGCACTCCAACGAACTTAAATAACATCAGGAACTTGAAAATGACCCGCTCATTCTCGAATGATAATATTTCACATTTCAGAAGTTTATTAGATAATACTGATTGGAAGCCTGTACTCGACCTCTGTGCACATAATGAACCTGACTTATCCTACAAGGTATTCGTTGATACTTTCAAAGCTGCCTACAATACGGCATTTCCATTACGTCCTGAAAAGCTATCTAAAAAAAACACCCCGCAACAGCCCTGGATGACGCAAGCGTTACTTAAATCCACCAAAACTAAGCAAAAATTATATAAGCAGTTTATTAAGAATCCTACCTTAGAAAATAAAACCATTTTTACCAAATATCGGAATAAATATAAATTACTTAGAATTAAAATGGAACAAACCTATTATGCTAACGAATTCACAAAATATAACAATGACATTAAGAAAACCTGGCAAATTATTAGAAAACTAGTCAAAACTACTAACAGAGATACATGGATAAAGGAAATAAAACTTGATGGTGACCTAGTAAATGATCCTGAACGCATGGCTGTCAAATTTAATGAATATTTCTCCGGTCTTGCTCAAGTCCTATCTGATAAAATCCCCCCTCTGAGAAACATTTTCGAGCCTTCATGCCTCCCTCCTCTGTCAACTCTTTTGTCCTCTTACCTACTAATCCGCTTGAACTAATTAACATAAACAAAACTCTCAAATCTACTCACAGCTCAGGCTGTGATGATATTAATCCCTATATAACGTCTCAAGTCATGGACCTCCTGGCTGATCCACTTGCTGAAGTTATAAACTGCTCATTGAGTGAAGGAATAGTACCATTAGAAATCAAGATGGCCAGAGTTCTACCAGTCTATAAACAAGGAAGTAAATCTGAATTAGCTAATTACAGACCCATCTCTATACTACCTTTTTTCTCAAAATTTTATGAAAAAGTACTCTATGACCGTCTATTCTCCTACATTAAGCAAAAGAATATCCTGTACCCCCTACAACATGGCTTCCAACCAGCTCACTCTACATCTATGTCCCTAATTGACATCCAAGATAAAATTTCTGCCGCTATTGATAACAACGAATATTCCCTAGGTATCTTTCTAGACCTAGCAAAGGCATTTGACACGGTCGATCATAAGATTCTCTTGAATAAACTTGAACTCTATGGAATTAGAAGTACTGCCTTAAACTGGTTTAAAAGCTATTTGACATCTCGACAACAACAAGTCTCTTGTAATCATGTTCTATCTAACTTTTTACCTATTAACTTTGGGGTGCCCCAGGGTTCTATTCTGGGTCCCCTTCTTTTTTTAATATACATAAATGACCTACCTAACTCATCCACTCTTTTACACTACATCCTATTTGCAGATGACACTAATGTTTTCTTGTCTCATGCCTCTTTTGACCAGTTATTCGAATTTGCTAACCAAGAATTAAAGGCAACAACTGACTGGTTTAAGGCTAACAAATTATCACTTAATCTCACCAAGACCAACTTTATATTATTCAGATCTAATAAAAAGCTAATACCACCTAGCACGATAAACATTTCTGTAGATGGAGTAAACATCCCTCAAGTAAACACGTCTAAATTCCTTGGTGTCCATATGGATCAACATCTAAAATGGAACATACATATCGATGAAATTAATAAAAAAATAACAAAAAGTATTGGCATCCTTAACCGTATATCTTATATGCTACCGTCTCGGATACTGATCAACCTATACTATACACTCATTTATCCATATTTCACCTATTGTAATCTCATCTGGACTTCCACCTATTCCACCCACCTAAACAAATTAAAAATAGCACAAAAAAGCACTACGAATTATAACCAAATCTCCTGTAAACTCACACACACAACCTTTATTTCAAGAGCTCAAACTTCTAACTATTACACAAATAAGGTTCACTCAGACTTGTGAATTTATGTATAAATGCCATAATAAACTTTTACCACCTGCATTCATTGACTACTTTCTCCCAATCCAATTTACCACCCTTACAAGAAGTAAACAGGACTACAAACTAATACTCGTAAGAACAAACACCCGTAAACTATCCATCAAGTATCAAGGCCCTCTACTCTGGAACAACCTACCTTCAAGTATCCGTACCTGCAACACCCTCCCCTGGTTTAAGCGTTTGCTACGAGCACACACACTGGAGCATGTATTATAGTCTTTAGTTTTTAGTTTTTAGTTAAGATTATATTCATTATTGTATACCTTTTTTCTTTTTATTTACTGCCTCTAACTACACAAGTCAGTGTTCCCCTTATTCTGTTTAACAATAACCTCCGTCATCTTTTAACTATTCTGTATCATCTTAGGCCCCCTCTTAGCGGGACTTGTCCCTTTGGGGTGCCTTTTGCTCCCACATCACTTTACGTTGTTAGCTTCTTTTTTTTTGTAACTCATGTTGACCTACTGCTTAATTGATTATATTCTTCTTGGATCATTCATCTTCTTCATTACTCAAACATGTTGTACTTCTTAACTATGCTAGAGTTGTATTTAATCGTTTATGTTTGTTGCGTTGTCTCTTATCTTATTGTTTGGGAACAATAAATTGATTGATTGAAACGCACACTTTTCCTTGTTTTCTAAGTCAGCTTTTATCAATAGTTAGCATTTGTACCTGGTTTCGCCCGGGTTTTCCCAAGGCGTAATTTTTAACGGCTGCAAATAAAGACTACTAACTAACTTACTATATTTGCTGATGGGCTTGAAATATTTAAAAAAATATACATATATCTGAATGGAAACGATATTTAGAGGTGAAAATAGTTGCTTTGCCCGTGTACTGTACGGGTTATCTCTACCTTATATAGGCGTAATATTTGTTCCCAGGTTAAATAATTCTAATAGACTAAGCTCGGCCGTTATTCTATTACCTCGTTGAGCTCGGTCTCAAATTGTCGAGTTTTTAGTGTTCCATAAGCGTTCGAAAGTTTTTGAAGCGAAGTCGTGGTTTTATGACGAATGCAACTGGTTTGCATATTTAGCCCGCGTGACGTCAGACATATTGCCGCCGGTAATTATATTACCTCGTTGAATTAAACCAGTTCGAAATTTAAAATATCCATATATCGGCATTTAAAGCATATGCGAGCTGAAAATAGTCGCGTTTACCTACAAATGCTTACAAAAGGGTTTTGTAACATTTTTCATAACGCTAGAACATTACGTTTCGAAGCCTTTAGCCAGGTTACGCAAGGACAAACTCTCAGGATTAGCCTATTATAATATATAAGATTGCCTCGTCGATATTTCTCCGTTTGAATGTTAGCAGCAAAATTGTTTCTTTCCGCTTACCTCTCTTGAGAGCCGCAGAAAATCCAAATGGTCGTTCCTGCTGTTCACTATTATTTCCGTTACCGGTTCGCCTTTGTTTTCCGGCCCATTGTGCTGGCTGGGTATACAGAAATAAATAATATTATTATGAGAAAGTATTTATAGAGGGGTCCTATTAGAGACTTCTAGCTTTATTGCACGATGCTTTTCAAATTACTAACGTTAACCTCATGAAACGATTCTGCGTATGAGAGAAATGGCTACAGATGTAACAAGAAACACGCAAGTAGCGATCTATGACAATGGAGGCTGTCACAGGTTCATCAACAGAACACGAAACGATCATTCTTCATTTTCCGAAGTCCTTGCTTCATCATTTTATTATTTTAATATCAAAGAAAATAGTGTTTTAATGTTAAAGCTGCAGAGTTCAGACGTCCTTCAGGTGTCCTTCCACGACCACTCTCATCAAGCTCCCCAGGTAAAGTGCGAATCGGCGGCGGGCCACTGGTGTCGCTCCAGCTACCATCCGTGAACACCAGAGGACACCAGCGGCCAAACGACAGGAAGGATGGGCGAACGTGACAGAGGCTATACATTCTTCGTCATTGTTTGAGTCATCAACCAGGATGTACACTGATTGGCATCTATCTTTATCCAAAACTGTTTGGCTCATCGCAACAATACATCCTTGTAGTGTATTAGTGGGGTCCACGCCTGCACGTTTGGCATCAGAAGTTGGGCGATAATTATTGTTGGGCTGGGTCATCAGATAATCTTCCAAAAATTGCGATAAATTTAAGTCAATAGTGGCATTTCTATACGATAACAAAACTATTATAGGCCTACATACCAAATATTTAGACAACTATTATAGACTACGTAGCCAGTTATTTAGTTAACCATGCACTGCAAATTACTTAAATCTGTGCTTCTTAATTATGTAGGGCCTATATAATCGGTGCCATAGTCAAGAAGACTCACAAAATAAGGTCCGACTAAATGCTGAGCTGGATCCTGAGCCGGAGTAGGCCTAACAGTAAACTGTGGATACCATATTTCTAATTTATTCCCGTAACAGCAAGGTTTTTATTAACCCGGCTCTCTAATTAATCCTATGGCTGGCAATGAAATTACTATTGTGAATGATGACTGCCAGCTGAGCTCTCCAGATCCATTCCATTTATATAACTGCTAGCCTAGAGCAAGTGCATTGTTTTAGGTTTGACCACAGTAGTGACGAAGACTTCCTAGTGGAAGCATACTGCGAAACAGTTAATCTAACTTCAGACTACCAGGTTGCATCTGTTGCTACAAAATATGAGGACTGTTTCACAATGATCAATGGACCTACAGACGTTCTGTCACCCACAGCAACAGACAAAACATTTCATTTTGAAAGAGACACAAGTAGGCTACTGCAAAAGATTTCATGTTATGCGAGACATGCGGTCAATCCCAGGGATGTTTGTGCGAAAATAGAACGACTAGTGAAGCAAATGGGCCTTCTGATGATGTGATCACTTCTAGGAAAAAAGGATTTAACACCACCATTGTTGGAACAACAGAGTATAAATAAGAAAGGAAAGCATCCAGCAGAATCGGAAGCCCAACAGGATGACACTAACAAAATAGGAAAGGAAAACAGTCAGCAGCAACGTCATTCAGACATTAATAGTACTGTGAAAGAACAATATAATAACATTCACAAATGTAATAATTAATGTTCTCCTCAATTGTTCCCAACCATTCTACGAATGTAATGTTACTACGAGCTGCTATTAAAAGCATCCCAATAAATTAATGACAGAAAAATCTAGACCAGTTACATCCTATTACAATGTTGTATTAACAACATTGAGAATTATTTGATTCAATATCCAAAAGTGGCTCAAATAAAGTCAAAATCAAGCCAAGGATTTATATTTATTATTGAATTTCTGCAGAAACATGGGTCCACAACTCCACAAGATGCTTTAGCCGCAAAACACATTGAGAATACGTGCTCCCACGCTAATTAAAACTTTAAAGCTCTGTTAGGTTTGTTCAGTGTTTAATGGACATGCAGCCTTAGGCCTATAATTCTCGGCCCTCACATTCTGTACATTGAACGTTATATGGCTCTATGTCCATTTTATACGTGGGGCATTCTTTAAAAAAATTCCTAACAATGTTTGCACGTTTTGTTCGCAGCCTTTTGCTCTGTACAATGTTACTGAATTAAAAAAAGAACAAAAGCAGTCAGTTATATTTGTAATATTTTCATTATTCTTTTTGTGTTTGTATGCTGAACTTTCAAATTCAAATATCTCGGAATTGTACTTTTTGGTTATATAGCCTTATAATTCTCAGTCCTCGATATATCTGTTCCAGCATTTGTCAATCTGCACGCAACGGTATAACGCCATAGCATTCAGAGGAACTTTCATGCACAACACCGGGGACGAGGACCACGAGCCATACTAGGCGTGATTATTCTTCGGAATTGCTTCTAGAAGCCTGAGGGATCATTTATACCTCGGGCAAACAAAATAATAATAATCTTTGTTTACTGATTCAAACTGACATGAACCAGTCATAGTATGAGAGGATGATCACAAGTTATTACAGGAGTCGAACTTAACTATATGGCAGCCGTGCATGGCGCCCATCTGTCCTACTACGCATTTTGCCAACGCCATCTGGCGAATGAACGGTTGAATCGATATTTGGGAAGGTAGCGGGATTCGATCCCGCGTCAATGCTGATTTTCTGCTTTTCGTGCCAGAGTATTGACCATTAAGCTGGCACTTCGAGCTGGAGTCAAGACTGGCACTCTGAAACAGTCGAAGGGTGTTGGAGCCTCCGGAAGTTTCAAAGTCGGAACTGAAAAAGAACATCCAAAAGAGGCAAAGACAACAAAGAAGCCCACCAAGGCCGTTGTCAAGAATGTTAAAGCCGCAACACCGAAGAAGGCAAAGAAGCCCAAGAAGGCAACAGAGGCAGCCAAGCCAAAGAAGCCCAAAGCCAAGAAACCAAAGCCTCCAGCAAAAGCTGCCAAAACAGCCAAGCCAAAGGCGGCGACCAAAAAGCCGAAACCGGTTGCCGCTAAAGAAAAGAAGCCAAAGTTAGCAACACCTGTGAAAGCAAAGAAGCCGACAGTGACAGCAAAAGCTGCAAAGCCGAAAAAGGCAGCAGCAAAGAAATAAACGCCAGTTTTAAGACTTGATTATCTTTCAGTTCTCTGGAATATTTTGAAAAGTTGCTAAACGTATTTTTATCGGAACCGACTAGTGTGAATAGGTAACGATTGGGAACCTTTGTAAACCCAAGAATGGCTAAAGGGGCATTTTGCAAAAAGACTTGTACAGCGTAGGCCAGATCATTTGCTCTGAATGTGACCTAAAGTTATTTTTAATAAAGTTGAGAGTTGGCAGCAAAGTTGAACAGAAGCAATTGTAATGTAACCACTTGACATTGGAGGGATATGGAATTGAGTTTTGTATTTTTAAAGTTGTTTTGGAGATGTACATTTCTGCGTGAAGTAAATTGTGAAATCTGGCTGTACGTCTGAATATATTTTTAAAGGAAAGGTAGGGACCTAGGTGTTGAAGTTACTAGACATGATTACGCCTTTCATTGACTCTCATTGCTGACTAAAACTAACATTTTTGATCGGAAATTTTGGGGTTTCTGTGTACATGATTCTATTACTGTACAAGAAATGGTAAAAGAAATGTTGCTGCGGATTACAGATACATGTATGTCAATCTAAAGTCTAAAGTGTGATTGCCTCTTCTATTTCAATCTTTAATTTCACCAAACGATGGTTGCACTAAACAAAAACAATCTGAAGACTACTGATCAGACTTGGATAGCAGACCTGCCTATGATGCTATGCTACAGATTTTACAACAGAGGAACAGTTGGCATTGTCTGCGAGGGCTACGTTAACCCCATTCACCTTGGATGAACTGAACGAATACAATAGAGCTCCAACGACTCTAAGAACAACGAAACAACTTATGTAGCCCTAATTGTAATCGGAGATCTATATAGATCTTAGTTTAGTCACTCTTGGAGAGGCGCTATATAAATCTAACTGCAATTTGGAGCCTATCACAGAGTCTGAACGAGTATGCCTATACTGGCCTAAAGACTAAACATTACAGTAATTGCTTCAAAAACCTTTATGAACACCAATACTATTATAATGGTGCTCAAGAGGAGACACCTGATGCAGAATACGTAGTTTGGTATTTAACGTGAGTGGCTTTCTCCCTTGGTATGAACAGTGTACGTGTTTGATTAGCGACTGGGTTTGTGTCCTATAAGAAAAAGTCGTCGGGGTTTCCGAACGAAAAAAAACTGTCTCCCTGGCCCATGGTCCCGGGCGGAAGGTCCTATTCGGTCGATTCTGCCAAATTGGAGTCCCGTCTTTTGCACCCGTGTTTGGAGTCCTGGATGGACCACGTAACCATACCCACGTAGGAAAGTGTATATAAAGTAACAACCCAAGAATTGCGGCATCCAATGTGGGAACCATGTCCTGCTCGAATCTCTGCGCGGCTGGTGAATATTTTCTTGAAATTTTAGTATGAGAGTTTTACTCTCTTCTCGGTATGTTCATTATGGGTTTCGCTCCAGGGGCGAAATTTATTATTACATTTGCATTTACCCGTTACTGAATTTAATTCCATTCATCATGTTTATACATTAATCGAGTAGTTCTCCACTTCTAGGAGCTAGCTTCCCCGACCAAGTAATATGATGACAATCTCGTAGAGGTCAGACGAATTATCCCGTCATGCCACTACAATAATGAAATCAATCGTAATTAATATTGCGACTCTGTTGAGGCTCCTCTGAAGTGGCGGGATACAAATTTGACTAAAATTATGCAGTGTCCATATAATGTATGTATTATAAAATTATAAAGTACGCGGACGACAGCCACATTCTAATTCCAGCTACAAAATGATAGCGAATTCTTAACGTCCGAAATCGACCATGTCACTGCATGGACTGATTCTTACAATTTATAACTGAATCATTCTAAGATCCATGAGATGATAGTTCGACGACCAATGAGAGGGCTGGATGATGATCTTCCAAAAGTTACACCGGGTCTGACCATGCAGGGTAAAGCAAATGAAGAGATCCTAGGTTTCACTATGTCAGAACAATTCATCTTCGACACGCATGTTATTAATGTTAACAACATCATCATTAAGGCTAGGCAGTCGATGTATGCCCTCCGCGTTCTAACAGCACACGGGTTAAGGGGCCAATCTCTGAGTGACGTAGCAAATGCAACCACAGTGTCGCGGATGCTCTAAGCAGCACTCTAGGCGTGGTGGGGCTTCGTGGGAAGGGTGAGGGATGTACTCGTCTTCAGGCAACTATACGACGTCTGGTCCGGTCTCGATATCTATCGGATTCCTATCGAAGTTTCGAGCAGCTATGCCAGAAAACAGACTCCAACCTCTTTTCTACCATCATCAGAAACTCTGCACATGTATTACATCAGCTACTGCCTCCCGTGAAAACTGTTTCATCCTCGCTACACCTGAGAACCCAAAATAGAATAATGCCTAAGGCAAACTCTCTATCTCGTAAAACATTTGTCACACGGATGCTTTGTACTAAAAATTTTGTGTGTGTATCTATTTGATGATATTTGTACACCAAAATGCAGTTAGCAGTTGGTTTTTCAATAAAGGATAATTATACCGTACTTTATTACTTAGTGTCCGAGATAGTAGTGTTCGCGTTATAAGTAGGTAAGTATTCTTTATTTGCATCTGACAAGAACATAATTTGATGCACTGTAACCATTGCATACACACTGATAGTACACTGCAGGAACAATTTTTTTCATTTAATTTATTGTCACAAAAAAATCATAGTTAATCCAGCGTACAAATGTGTTTCAGCAATGCATTTAGATTTAACAAGAGTTACCATGCGAATCCCAATATAACTAAAAATGCATCGATTAACAAAGCAACTTTTAAACGGTTTATATTCAAAAATAATTAACATCGACATCTAAGTATAATTATAAGGAAGGAGAAAGATACCTCGATTAACAAAACTACTTTAAAACGGTTTAGATCTGACAATAGTTACCATCGACATCTAAATATAACCAAAGATACCTCGATTAACGAAGCTACTTTCAAGAGGTTTAAATTTAACGATAGGTACCATGAAAGTCCAAAAGTTATAACCAGTCGTTTCAAGCCGGAGACATAACCGTATGCGGTAGGAGATAGGATTTGGTTAAACTGTAGGAAACCAAATTAGTCAAATTTGTGCAGCGCCTTTTTAGGGGAGCCTCAGCAGAGTCGCAATAGACAGTTGCTTTGATTACAATTATGATCGATTACATTATTGTAATTGTATCACGAGGAGTAATTCGTCTTATTATGGGACCTCTACGAGATTCACTCGAGTGTCATTATATTACTTGCTCGTGGAAGCTAGCTCCAAGAAGAGGGGAACTACTCGATCAAAATATAAAAGTAATTTAATGTATGGAATAAATTGAATTTAGCAACGGGTAAATGCAAATGTAATAATAAATTTCGCTTCTGGAGCGAAACACACAATGAACATACCGAGAACGGAGTTAAATTCATACTGAAATTGCAAGAAAATATTCACCAGCCACGCAGCGATTCGAGTATGACATCATAAGGACATGGTTCCCACATCGAATTCCGCAATTCTGAGGTTGTTACTATATATAGACTTTACCCACGTGGGTATGGTAGTGCAAAAGATGGGACTCCAAGTTGGCAGAATCGACAGAAAAAGACCTTCATCGATGTACCACGGGCCAGTGACCTGTCTGGAAAGCCGATGCCCTCGGCCCAAAACATCGACCACTTTATGGTAGGGGACACAAACTTTATCGGGGATCAAGCACATACACCATTCACACCAAGGGAGAAAGCCACCCATGTTAAATACCAAACTACTTAATATGCTGCACCAGGTATCTCCTCTTGAGCACCAGGATAATAGTATTGTTCTTTGTAGAGGCTGTTGAAGCAATTGCTATAATGTTTAGGGCAATATAGGCATTCTCGTTCAGACTCTGCAATATGCGCCAAATTGCAGTCAGTTTTATATAGCGCCTCTCCCAGAGTGACAAATGATCTATATAGATCTCCGATTACAATTAGGGCTGCATAAGTAGTATCGTTGTTCTTAGAGTCGTTGGAGCTCTATTGTCTGCGACAGGATTCGTTCAGTTCATCCAAGGTGAATGGGGTTAACGCAGCCCGGCAGCCCTCGCAGACAATGCCAACCGTTCTTCTATTGTTGTCTCGTTTCGACCGCAGGATCGACGAGGCGACACTGCAAGTCAGGAACTACACTGATCCCATCACAATCCAAGTGACAATGAAGGCCACGATCCTATACGCGATGAAACAAATTCGCTCTGCTTCTTCGCAGCAGCCGAGGACATCATCATTGCGAAACAACAATATTTTGTATACGCTTTACCATTTTCTTGCATTGCCTTGGCTTTGGTTGACTTTGCCTCGGATTTTCTTGCCTTGTATTGTGGCGGACAACCCCTCCTTCTAGCAGGTGTCCTAGTGTTGACTGACGTGGCCTCACTTATGGGACCAATGTGACGAACACCTCTCTGGAAGGTTTCTGTCGTCGGGCGGATTTCTCTCACTTTTTACCAGGATAGCGCTTCAGAAATCCTCCAGGCTTCAATGTCGGCCAGGATCGGCCTCTCCGGTCTGGCAGAGGTCTTAGCGATGCTAGCGACCACCGAACGTCGATTAGATGAAGAAGACGACAAGAGTCAAGTCGATGAAATCACTTGTATTACTCAACAGGAACTCAAAACGTAACTGATTTACAACTGATGATAGCATCAATGCAACTGAACTGATCAACCTGAAGTAGGCCTACACTATTCAACGAAAGACTCAATCAACAAAACCCAACACTATCTGACAACAACTCTATTTATACCTAACAGGCCGGTCCCGGGGACCAAACGGTCCCGGGGACCAAACGGTCCCCCCCAGGGGGCCAAACGGTCCCCAGGGGGCCAAACGGCCCCTCACACAAAAAATCAACTAGCACGTTAAGCGACAATGTCAAGGCGTTCATTTCGCCACAGTATTAACTTGCCTCGTATTGCCTTGCACTGGTTTGCCTCGAGCGACCTTTTTATGGCAATTATCATCTGCAATCTGTTATTGGTACACTACTTTGAAGGCGTGTACACTATTGATAATGTACCTCACCTCGCACTAGTATAGTACTGAATCTGAAAGGATTTAATTCTTATCGGGCCTAAAAAGTCACCAGTTGCTCCTTTTATCCGACTCTTGCGCATTTATCTATTTGCTCGACCAATTTACAACATAAATGCATAGCAAATGACACATTATTGTCGCATGAACTTAACGTTTATTTTTGAATGGATAAAAGGTTCAGTTCCCCTACAAGATTTGTCCTCTACATTCAACCGTGTCTAGTTTTTGTGGATATTATAAGTGTCTTGCATAGGCAATCTAAATGCCACAGATATGTCCAGCCTCCCGATTTAGGCCTAACGTAGGCCCTATTAAATCGTTTCATTACTAACGGGTTGGACGCGCCAACCGTAAATTCCATCCAATTGCCAAATACAGCGTTCTAAATCCATAATCCATCCTCTCAATCTACCGTGCTCAATCAATTGTTCTTTAAACTATATACATGTTCATCCATCCTAACAGGCGTACACTTTTGGAGTTATTGTAACAGGCTTGAGGCCAGACAACTGGTGCAAAATGGAACTTGTATGCCAAGGGCCCAAGGCAAAAGCTAAACCCGATCATATTGTAAACAAAACAATTATTCTGCATTAAATGTGTAAAGTTCTATAGGTTAAATTCATTGCATAGCAAATACGGCTAATTCAGTTAACTTGTTTTGTTACATCTGGTTAGTACCCACTGTTGACCTTTCCTTCTCTGTGGCATTCAAACCGTTAGCCGCATCAGTGAGATGCATGAGCGCCTAAGACTACACTTACAGCTCTCTAATATACTATGCAGTGTTCAATTGTTACTGCTCCTCATGCATGAAAATAACATAAGACTTGTTAGTTATCCAGCATATTGCAATTATTTCTTTGAAAATGTCTCTTGAATGGTAATGCTGTCACATTTGTACATGATTTTGTCAAACTGTTAATGACTGAATTTAAAGCAAAATTTATTGAGGTTAAATCTGGAACATTATAGACCGTCTTCTGTCCTGTGTGATCGGTAGTTTTCATATTGTTTTTGTTTAAAGCAACCATCGTTTGTGAATTGTGAAACCAAAAGATTGATACACAAGAGGCTTTTAGATTGTCATACATGTATATGTAATCTATTATCAACATTTCTTTTACCATTAAATTTTGTTGGATAGTAATACAATCATGTACATATGAACTCAATAATGGTCGATATAAAATTTCATTTATGGTCAAGATTGAGAATCAATGAAAGGGGTAATCATGTCTAGTTACTTCAACACCTAGGCCCATGCCTTTCCTATAAAAATATATTCAAATGTACATCTTCAAAACAACTTTAAAAATACAAAACAAAATTCCACTTCCCTCCATTATCAACTGGTCACATTAAAATCGCTTCTGTTCAAATTTGCTGCCAATTCTTAACTTTAGAAAAATTTAGGTTAGATTCAGAGCCAATTATCTGGCCTATACTGTACAAGTCATTTTACAAAATGCTCCAGTCGTTTCAAGCCGGAGACATAACCATGCACATCCAAATCTAATTAAAAAATACATCGATTAACAAAGCTATTTTTAAACGGTTTAGATTTAACGATAGGTACCATGAAAGTCCAAATGTTACAACCAGGCGTTTCAAACGGTAGGAGATAGGATTTGGTTAAACTGTAGGAAACCAATCACAAGTGGAAGGTATAGATTAAAATCAAACAGCACAACATATTTCCTGTCGTCGTCAACTGTCTTTAATTAATGCCATAAACTGTCGCTAATTGGAATGCATTTACTAGTACCTGGGTACTGTCCTTTTACGCATCAGGTGAGGTGCGGTGGGCGTGAACGGACGGTACGGACCTCATGGCTCGTCCGGGCGTGTCAGCCAAAAGATATTGCTACACAATCTAACTCAATCCAAAGACTTAAAGAGCGCCCTTTTCATGATGACCAAGGTGTAAATCGATGGCCACCGCAACTCACCCAGCGTCATCTGGCTCATGCCCCTCTATAGTTATCAGCCCACAGGCTCTACATTCAAAATTGAAGTCTCACCTCTTCCAGAATTCCTACCCTAATCCTCAGAATCATCCAACCGAGCTTTCTCGTCCTCAACGAAACCCGTCTTAGCAGCTGCTCTGCCTCTTCTCTCTGATCTCTGTGGCAACCAGTTTCGGAACCCCTCCGAAACGACGTAGTACGCGTGAATAAACTGGAGCCTCCACGGGATACGGACAATTCGCCTCCGGAAAATTGGCCCCGGTAAGATTCGTTCCCCACATTTCGCCCCCGTGAAGTTTCACCCCCGGAAGAATCGCCCCCGAAACTATAGAAATAAAGAATCACACATTTGTTGAATTGTAAAAGAAGTTTAATGTGCAGTTTATTTTCATCAATCCAACATCCATTTACGCAAAGAATTATATTAATCGATCCTACTTCCATTTACGCAAAGAATTATTGTCATTAATCAGACTTCCACTTAAGCATAGTTCCGGGGGCGAATCTTCCGGGGGCGAATCTTCCGGGGGAGAATTGTCCGCAAACCAGCCTGCACGCACGTTCTGTATAGCGCATTAGAAATTTTGAGTTTACGATTACGATTACGATAGTCGCATGGATACAATAGATGCTTATCTTGGATACAATGTCAAAATACGCTGAATTGTTTCGTTTTACTACTCTACTGGTTAATAATAAATTAGCCAGAAGAAGGAACAGGAAGTAAATTAAACACGTTGTCTGCCAAGAGACGTCACGAACATCGGGCTGTGTGCGGACAAGGTGACACTCCTAAAAACAAATGCATTCCAAAGGCTCATCGAACTACTTAAGAGATTTTGGGGTTTCAGAGGAGGTGAAATAGAACCGTCGATCTTTGGCGCCCAAGTAGTCAAACGTCTCGAACGGAAGTAGAATGACCTCCTCTTCTTTGTAGGGAGACAATTTCCCGACCTGAGCTGCGCAAAGTGAAGCCGGTGGTTCGAACTCGAGTATTATTCCATCAGGTCCGGCAAACGTGTCTTTGGCGACATCATAATTCAGCGTAGCCGATGTGAACGCCTTCCAGAAAATTCGGCTTCCTGCTGGCGGCGGTCCGAGCTTTGACCTGAGTCCGCGGTAGAGGTGAGTATCTTTAGGAAGGGGTTTGGCCAGTTTCCGGAGGGCGGACAACAGAAGGGTGGTATAGCTTTTGTACGGTTTCCACTTTTTGTTTGTCGAGGCCACATTGTATTCTTTGTAGAAGGCTCTGCCATCACCGTCGTTTGTGTACATCATCACCGCCAGACATTCCTCGTACGTCAAACCGGGAACGAGCTTGTTGATCTGTTGTTCGTGGTAGTCTGTCTTCGCTTTTTCGAGGTACTCGTACATGAGAGTGCGCGGTTTATCACGGTCGGTCTTTGCTTCCTTTTCCAACTGTTTCATGGATGTTTCTTGGTCGAGTGGACTCTTGACCATATCGTACCACTCCTGGATGACGTTCCACATGCCGTCGCCTTTGTAGTAGTCAAGTCTCTTGGAACCAAAGATTATTGACGGCAGGTCATTCATCCCGCCGAACATCTCAGACATCTCGGCGGACATCTCGGCGAATATCTTGGCCATCTCAGGGGGCATCCCGGCGATCATCTCGGCGTGCATCTCGGACATCTTAGCCGACGACTCGGCGCGCATCTCGGACATCTTAGCCGACATCTCGTCGTGCATCTCGGACATCTCAGGGGACATCTCGGGGAACCTCCAGGACATCTCATGGGACATCTCGGCGTGCATATCGGACATGTTAGACGACATCTCGGCGCGCATCTCAGACATCTCAGCCGACATCTCGGCGCGCTTCTCGGACATCCTAGCCTTCATTTTGGCGTGCATCTCGGACATCTCAGTGGACATCTCGGGGAACCTCCAGGACATCTCGGTTTCTGTCTCCTATAACACTGGGAAACAACAAAATATTTTTTGTTTGCTACTGAGAACTTTAGAACTGTTCTTAGCTAAATTTTGGACGCTGATTTCAAATACGAAATCGAAATTTGGCTAGGACGTCAGGTTTTTCAGGTACGCATCGGTGAGGTTCTACACAATTGCGGATTCTCAATTCATACTATCAGCGAAAGGAAAGTATTATTAACAATGTAAGAGAATTGGATTTTGCGCTTGTTCTTAGCTAAATTTTGGACTCTGATTTCAAATACGAAATCCAAATTTGGCTAGCACGTCAGGTTTTTCAGGTACGCATCAGAGAAGTTCTACACAATTGCGAATTCTCAACTCATATCGTAAGTGAAAGTAAAGTATGAAAACTGTATCAGGCATTTGGATTTTGCGATTGTTCTTAGGTAAATTTTTGACGCTGATTTTAAATATGAAATCGAAATTTGACTAGCACGCCAGGTGTTTAGGTAGGCATAAGTGAGGTCCTACACAATTGCGAATTAATGCGGGATATTTGCAGTAAAAAATATGTCACCCTAAAATTATGTTAATGCCTTTACTGTTAAAACAAACAAAAAAGAACATACAAAGACATGTTGATGAACAATGCTCAACTCGCACCATAAGTGAAAGCAGTGTTCACAAATGTTTAAGGCATTTGCTTTCGCGTTTGCAAGGCACATCAGTCTCTCGTTGCAACAACCAGCAATAGTATCTTAACACAAGGCCGTAGCCAGGATTTTGTTTCGCGCAGAGGGTGTTTACTTGTTCTTCAGCAAGCCGATAAGCAACCGAGTCAACCGACGCGTCGTTAGCTTTCATAGCGGGTCCGGATTGGCCTATACATTACACACTGTAGTACAGCTAGTACTATACGATTTCATAGCATCTATTTTACAAACGGGCCAATGGCATTGTATTGTAAACATCTAATCTTTTGCAACATGTAGCACAGAAAGAAGAACTTCATCATCTGATTACAACGCAATGTTCCTAAATTAATGTCAGTTCATCGTGACATTGTCGTTGATGCACAAGAAGTTATCAGTGAATAATGGAACGGCAGCCAAGATGCATGCGTTTTTGTAATTTAGGAACGTTGCGTTGTAATCAGATTGATGATTACAAAAAAAAAAAAGCCTTTCGTCCTGTTTTTGCTCACACCAATACACGCCTATTCTCCATTAAATCTGTTGGTACTGCCATTTGGAACAACCTTCCCAAGGACATTCGCGATGCACGAAACTTACACATGTTTAAGAAAATGCTACGCCTACACTTAACTAATGACTGTAATTCACGTGTACCTTGCGAGTAGAAATATGTTTTATCTAGTTAAGACAAAAAACGTGACATGTTATGCTGCTCATGACTATTGTACTTTCTGTGGTTTACTGTTAATTCTTGATGTTCATTGGCTTTGTTTTATTAAATGTAACACTCATCTAGGTGTCCCTAGTTAGCGGGACTTTGGTCCCTTCTGGGCCTCCTATTGTGCGTTTCTAATCAGAGCGGAAAATTGTATGCTTAATATTTTGAAACGGTGGCAATAAAACTTTTTGATTGATTGATTGATTGATTGATGATCTCTGCCCATAGCCAGCATAGAGCAGCCTTACCCTGTTAATATAGTCTTTTGGTGCGCCAAAGCTAAGCTATGTGCTCCGTTATTATGAAAATGAAAATCAATCTGGACATTATCGAAGTAATTAAGACATCATTTTTTGGCAACTCCAGAATTATAGCGTTTGTTTACATTCTGGCTTCAGATGTGGCGAATAAGCGCCTAACTCGGTGAAAATTTCCTGACGATCAGATTAAATTTTGAAAATAGAGTGTTCCGCTTTGACGGTCGTAGCCCTCCAAATCAAACGCCTCGAACGGAAGAAGAACTACCTCATATTCTTTGGTGTGATACGACAATTTCCAGATTTCAACAACCTGATGTGAAGGCGGTGGTTGGAACTGGAGTACTGTTCCATCTAGTGAAGTTTTTGTTAACGATAACTATAACTAATAATAACAGGAATTACGACCCAATCTAGTTTGATCTAATTTAGACCTTTACGGAGCCATTTCATTACTCAATTTTAAAGAATCAATCGATGGCCCTTCTAAGCAAAAGCGCACTCCTAAATTCCTTGCGCTTAGGCTGAAACAGAGATCCAATATAGCTTCAATCTAAAATGGCATCACAATTCAGTTTTCGTCTATTTTTAATATAGATCGAGTTTATTTCGAATCAACATTTACCTTTCACTTATAGAAATTTGTAACAGTTTGACTTCCTAAGTCTAACACAATTCGACGAACAGAGCAAGGCTGACTTTATTAAAATGTAGCGACCTCATCGATACTTCATGGCAGAGAAACTTTTCTAGACCTTCACGATTGGTTGTGCTCAAACTTATCTAAATTTAGCTGTCCTTTCACTGTAGAGTCTTGCCTCGATGCTGCTTTCGTTATAAGTTGTAGTTAGGCCTACCGTAATTTGCATAATGACTGTATGAAAAATAGTACACCACTCCCACCTAACCCCAAATGCAGTAAGTGAGCGCTAAATATAAATGCTATTTTCAATTCTGTTGCATTCTACTTCTAGGACGTAGCGAAAGTGAAAATGTGTGGAACCTCAAGCTAAAATTAGCCAGGCTCCTACTGTCCGTTCACCACCTGTACACTGACCACACACTGTCGGTCGGTTGGTCGGTCGGACGATCAGGCGGCGAGGGAGAGGCTGACGAACCGCCCTCATAATGTGACGAAGCTAAGAAAATGACGTCGCGAACTTTGTACACCCATGGCCGTATCTCGCGGCTAGCAAAGGGATTGCTCGTCTTCTCTGCCAATGAAGCTTCGATGAGAACCGGTGGTCGCTGTATTGGAAATCTAATCATAGAATTCATTTAGAGACATCATAGTGCACCAGGCAAAAATTGTTAACAAGTTTCAATCTTATCTAATGGAATCTGAACTAATACTATCTATTCCAATCAATTTTAATCTAACCTACCCTACCCAATAATTATTATCTAATATGAAATAATACTACGCACATTTTGATCTGATTTAGACTTTTACGGCGCAGTTATGGTGACTCAATTTTAAGGAATAAATCCACGGTCCTTGTAAGCAAAAGCGCTCGCCTAAATTCCAAACTGACCAGCGATTCCGTTATAGATTCAATCAAAAATAACATCACAATTCCCTTTCTTGTCTTTAATTCTTTTTCAATTATCCTAGTCCGAGTTTATTTCCGATCAACTCAATGCTAGAATTTTTTGACAAATTTGGATTCAACTTCATAACCTTTTATTGATATCAAGTGCATTTACATGTTACTAGACACATGGCGTAACAGGTTTCAAGAGGTTATCCCAGAGGAAGCAATAATGTTCCGCTAGTAGTTGCCCGTCTTCCATAGTTTGTTGTAGTTTTACTTCCTAACTCTATCGCAAATATTACTGTTTTTACTTTTATTGTAGCCTACTAGTAGTGATAGTGAAATCTGGAAAGCCTCCTGCTAAAATTAGCCAGGCATTTACACGCGATCTATCATGAAGTATCTCGGCGCGATAGTCTAATCGCAAGCATGCTTACCTGTCAATCGAGATGTCGAAAGTTCAAATCACTGCCAGGGCAATTGAACATTTCTGCAGTGTGATTCTCGTTAACGATAACGATAACGAAAATGTTCGTTAGCGAAAATAAAATGATTTCGTTAACGATAACCATAACTATAACTACAAAATATAATTGTATTGTATTGTATCTAAATATTTATATAGCGCCTCTCTCAGAATAACTATTCAGAACTACTCAGCACGAAAACCCAGGGGGAAAAGAAACGTCTTTAAAGAACGAGAGACAAAAGAGGAAAAACCAGTAATTAGTTTAGTCCTTAATGAGGGGGAAGGTCATTCCAAGTAGAGGGACCAATTAACTATGACTATAACTATAACGAAAATAACAATAACGTGGAGAAAGTTGAAGAATGAAGAATGTGTTGACCTCCCATTTTGCCTTTATGCAGTGTAGTTCTAAATATATAAGTTCTTGTATAAAAACGCTGTTCCTGTTTAAGTTAATATATATATATATATATATATATATATATATTAACTTTAAAAATGAGGAGGCCTTTTAAGGGCCACTCGTAGTTTCAAGCGTCGGTAGTCTAAAGTGTTTAATCTTTTACGAGCTCATCTCGCGTAGACATAGAGTAGGGGGGGGGGCGGACACTCAGTCATTTCAAGTTGATGTAAAAGTTTCGTTTTCACTACCAATTTGAAGGTTATGGTCTGTAGATCAATATTTGTTCGAGAGGAAAGCAGTGAGATAAAAAATGAAGCGTGCCATGGGGGCTCGAAAAACCCCTCTGGTCTATGGGAAAATATGTGCATTTTCTCAGTCATTTCCAATGGATGCAAAAGTTTCTTTTTCAGAGGGGTTTTTCGAGCCCCACGCTTCATTTTTTTATCTGACTGCTTTCCCCTCGGACCAATATTGATCTACAGACCATTACCTTCAAATTGGTAGCGAAAACGAAACTTTTACATAAACTTGAAATGACTGGAGACAGGCACGTTCCTCCACTAATAATATGAAGTGGACTTTTAAAGGTGGCCCGTAGTTTCGAATGTTGGTATTTGCTAGTGTGCAATTTATTGGCGAGTTATCTCTCTTGGAGATATGTATGAAGTGGTCTTTTATTAACAGCTTCTCGTAGCTTCGAGCGTCGGTATTTTAAAGTGTGTAATTTATCAGCGAGTTCAATCAATCAAACTTAAATTTTGTATAGCGCTCCTTCAAGCCTCGACCCAGGCTAAGCGGAAAAAGACAGCCTTGAGGAGCCAATAGAATTGCGTCGGAAGAAACCGAGGGAGGGAGCGCACCTCCAGAGGAACACCGTTCCACATCATATGGCCGACAACTGAGAAAGCGCGCTGTTGCATTGTGGCTGTGTGGGTAAAAGAAGCCGCTAGATCCCCATTGGTAGCATGCAGAGTGAAGAGGATGGCGATCGCCATAGTACGAAAGGGGGCGGGAGAGCTCCCGTAGGTAGGCAGGCGCTCCCGAGAGGTACCGGCAGACCAGGGAAGAGATCCAGAAGTAGATGCGCTGGGGAAAAGGAAGCCAGTGTAGATTCTTCCGCATATAGTGCGAAACCGCCAATGAGACTTGCAGCCGCCCGATGAACCCGCTCAAATCGGTCGATCCGGACCCGTGGAAGATCCGCGCAGGTGGAGGAGCAGAAATCATAGTTATATTGCGAAAATGTATTATAATCATTTAGAAAGCTATATCTCGCGTACAGATATCGCGAATTTGATAATTTAATTTTGTAGATAGATTGGCCTACTTTTACAAATGCTGTGTTGACAGCTAGGAATATTTTATATGCTATGTTATGCTACGAGCACATAAATTATGGAAGTTAATATCCTATAGTGTCGAATATAACATTATTTTGCGTTGGTTGATACGCAGATTTCGTGTATACCTGTATGGCGGATTCTGTGTTCGAGGTGTCCTTACGAGTTTATTGTTGTAAATTTAGCCGCAAAATATGGAACGCAAGTGGAGCTGCGGTCTGGATGGACCTCACACTACGAGTAAAAGGGAATTGAAGCTGTCTTCTGGAACTTGTTCCTGCCTACAGTGGATACAGTCGAGTCTTCGAAGGATGGGATTCCGCAGGTGAAGTAGACGAAAGGAACGAACCTTTCACAATGCCTGTATGATTGTATCCTGCTTAGCGGCTCATGAGATTCGATTTGTGTGCTTTCTGTTTCTGTTGTGAGAAGGAATTCTGAACATAAATAGTAGGTCCTAATAGACAACGAAGTGTCTTTCTAAATAGGTTTTTTGTCATTTAAAAACGAACTGAACTGAGAAACGTTTTTTCATTGTGAATATTTATGATGGAGTGGGGCTTTGAAGGTAGGGTAGGGTTTAGTATGGTAGGATATGGAATGGTATACATAGGTTAGATCCAGTTAAGGTGTGGTAAGTCAACTGAAACTTCGTACAAGTACCTCTTTTAAGTCAAGTTTCAGTCGAGGTCGCTCCTCGTTCACTGAAGAGTTCATTAAGAACAATCTGTTTGTTTATTAGACCTACTGCATTGTCATCCAATGTAACATATAAATGTAGTGCAAAGTAATGTGACGTAATGCAATGTGTTGTAATGTAACGCAATGTGGTGTAATGAGATGTAATAGGACATAATGCTACGTCTTATAGTGAGATCTGTTGTTATTTGATGTTATATAATGTGATGCAAGGTGTTTTGTTTTAATGTGACGTAGCGTAATGTAGTGCGATGTAATGCATCGCGATGTAACGTAATATGAAGCAATGTAAATTAATGTAACGCAATATAATGTAATGCAATGAAGGGCAATTCAGTGACAGAAATTTGTTTGACATCGCCTGAAACGCTAGGCTATCTAACGCAAGCAAGCATTTATTCTGCTCAAATACATATTATGCTAAATATCATTAAGAACTTAGATTACATCAGTTAGCAAAGCGATGCGCAGGATAGGCTACTTTAAGGGCCGCTACTGACATGTCCACAGGCACACGTTGAGTCCAAGCAACGGATTGAACCGTCGAAAGTTGAAAGATGGCATTGAAGTTCAAAGTCTCTTAACCAAATTACTGCAAGGCAGGATAAGCAAGGCAATGAAAGGCAGAAGACGCCAGCTTTCGGTCGTTCCAGCCTAGAACTGAATCCCCGGTAGAGGAGTTTATTCTTAGGTAGGGGGTCGTTCTTGGCTAGCTTTCCAAGAGCGTACATCAAAAAGGTAGTGTAGACCGTATAGGGTTTCCAGTTTCCTTTTGTCGAAGCCCTATTGTATTCTCAAAAGAAGGCTCTGGCATCACTGTTGTCCGTGTACATCATCACCGCCAGACATTCCGCCCGCGTCAAACCTGAAACAGACCTGTTCGAATCCATCGATATTTGAAGGTACTCGTACATGCGAGTGTCCCGTTTACTGGTTTCGTCCCTGCAGGCTTCGCTTTCTAGCTGTTTCATGGATGTAGCCGCGACTAGAGGAGTCCCGAGTCTGCACCTTGGATGAACTGAACGAATACTGTCGCAGACTATAGCGTTAAAACGACTCTACGAACAGCGATACTACTAGTGTAGTCGTAATTCTGATTGAAGATTCACACAGCGGCATAGTTTCTGTCTCAGATGAGCAGGCGCCATATATAAATCTGATTTCAGTTTGAGGCCTAATACAGAGGCGGAACAACAGCGATCGCGCTACAAAACCCTCTAGAGAACCACATCACTATAATCGAGGAGTTATTTTATGGTGCCTCTGTTGAGGCTCTGTTGCGTATGGCCGTTTAATCGGTACAGCTCTATAGCACAAGTACGACTACAATACATTGCAAGTAGTTAGGTCATGATACAAGGAAATATTTTCTTTAACCCATTAATGCCCAAACTTAACCCCATTGGCCAATCTTTTTGATACTTGGGAATATAAGAAATGATGCTAGGGTAAGGTCCCTGGAACTTGTATTTATATGATTCCGCGATCAGCCGCTAGATGGCGTGCTGTTCCCATTTGGGAACATTGGGCACATATGGAGTCTGTTCCCATTTGGGAACACCATGCAAATTTATTGAAGATAATCTGTTAAATTTGCAGTTTTCAGTTACTACACTAGTTTCACTTTATGCACAGCATATAGGCTGCTTAGCTAGAGCAATAAAACCACACATCAATATTGAAGTAACTAGTTTTTAGAAGTTATAAAGCAGTGCCAACGATAGCATTGTCTAATTCTGCGATTGAACACATCATCATACACATCAACATATTCCAGGTATTTCTCTACAATGCCTTCCAGGAGACTGACAATATTCTGTCTCACATGCGATGATATGATACTACTGCTCGTAGTGCAGACGAAGTAGAACCATGCACTTTGCACAGTACAGCCATGTATTCTTCTTACAATATCTGGTTTGTCTTTCACTCTGAACCCAGATGATGATCGACTCAAACGTAGCGAATGTCACTGACTGAGTGGCTGTCTGATAGAGCTATTGGAGGATTGTCCAACCGTTGTATAGTATTATTCATAATTTGCCGACAGAACTCCAGTTGATCAGACAAGCCACAGACTTCCACGTGAAGAGGCCAGGCATCAACAACAGTCATGTTCAAACCGTTGATAAAGAGTGGCACCACCACTTCTTGGAGCCAAATAGACATGAAGAGGTACAGAATGCCCACAACACCCATGTGTAAGAGTATGCTCTCTAATGACAGCTGGTTGATTTATGTCAACCACATACTTTTTGGCTGAGCTCCAGCGTTTCGAATAGCTCTACTGCAATTAAATTGGTAGCTACAGTCACGTGCTGGTTGTCGTGCCATCTCACAGTTATCATATGAAGAAGTTGCCGTAGTAGACCTCATGGAAGCCTGTGCTAGGTGAACAAGCTGCTCAGTGTTATCAATGTCTCCATCTACATCAGACTGTATTATGGTGATCGCTTCAGACAAGGAGACCTTTCTTTACACCTGAAAGAGGCATTATATAAGGCGTGATTGCTGTGTGAACTAAAAATTCTAATTTATCTCATATTCTTTTATAAATATGGACAGTAGTAATGCACGCGATGCGGAGTTTTCAATAACTCAATGAATTTCTCCATCATGTTCCCAAATGGGAACAGACTACATTTGTGCCCAATGTTCCCATTTGGGAACATCAAAGATTTACTAAACATTTCTACCGCAATACATTTGATTTTTCAATGCACATTTGGCATAACACTGTAGCTACGTAATGTTACACTTAAATCACATAAACACTTTTAGAATTTAAATTCTCTTACCTTATATGCAGACGAGAAACTGGAAGCAGCCGAATTTTGAAAAAACCCGAAACTTTAAAGATGGCTGCCGCCCACTAGAAATTTTTGCAAACTCAAGATTAGGCTAAAATATCGTAAATGGACTATTTAACAGTCAAAAGCTGCCCACATTAACTATATAACACGATACATTTATTTTATACTTAAATTCATCCGCGTGTTCCCAAATGGGATCATTGGGCGCTAATGGGTTAACATCTAAGTCTAAATCAACGATGCATTTTCACTTATGATTACATAAGACACATTGCATTCATTCAGAACTACAGTTGAGAAAGACCCTAGATTAGAAAAATGGTAACGTATCCGAGTTGCTATAAATTCTTATCAGTTGTTCATTATGCTGTTTGTTTCCATTTAAAGACCTTTTGCCACGCATGTAAACTCTCAAGAATAGTTACGAATAGATTAAGTTTTTCGGAAGTACACGTACGAGTAGAAGCACTTAAAAACTGTACTCTAGCAGTACTGGAGTACAAAAACCAATTACAACATCTCTGGATAAGCGGCCTGTATAGACAACACAATAGGCTGAGTGGCCGAGAGGGTTGGTAGCCCGCTCTCCACCCGGCGGCCCGGGTTCGATTCCGGGTCGGTCGGTTTATCAGAGATTAATTTCTCGGATCTTTACTGCGGGTGGCTCGGTCGCAATATAAACGTGGAGTACAATGTGGGGCGCGGTGGTGTAGGGGTATGTTCGGTGCCTTGCAGCCGGAGGGTTGCGGGTTCGAATCTACCTCAAGCCGCCGCGTAGGGACCCTGGGCAAGTCCTTCACTCGCAATTGCTCATGCGCTTCGGCGTGAAACTCCGATTCAGTGTCCGCGCTGTAGTCGGGAGCGCCTCTGAGTAGAAATCTTGAAGGGGCGCTATATAAATATCTGAAATGAATACAATACAATACAGCACAACACAATACAACTGTGGCGCGGTGGTATAGGGGTATGTTCGGTGCCTTGCAGCTGGAGGGTTGCGGGTTCGAAGCCACCTCAAAGCCGCCGCGTAGGGACCCTGGGCAAGTCCTTCACTCACAATTGCTCATGCGCTTCGGCGTGAAACTCCGATTCAGCGTCCGCGCAGTAGTCGGGAGCGCCTCTGAATGGGCAATCTGGTAAGGGCGCTATAACAAGTGTTCAAATACAATACAATACAATACAATACAATAAAATGTAAACGTGTTGTCGCTAACGGTAGTCTTAAAATGCCTCTACTTTATAAACAACAACTGGTTTAACTTTAATGCAGCATTGTAAATTTCAATCAATCATCTTTATTGTAACCATCGTTCAAGGTACAAAATCGTAGAAATTTATCATTAGGCAGACAGATTGAAAGGGAGCATCAAAAACGAAAATTCCGCTGACAGGGACACCCATTTATTGGACACAAAATATGCATGCTACCGGCATGATTTACACCCAGAACGTATAATTTACTTAATTTAAACTTCAAGTGCTTCTCTTAGTTTTTCGTTAATGAGTATTTCTAACGTGGCTCAGCACATGCGTCCCCAAAAGCTTCAACTTATCAAACGAATATAAAATAGGCCTAATGTTTCTTAAAATTAATTGAGCAGTTATCATAGGTAGGCCTATTAAAAATTAAATATCGTAAAACCAAATGATCCGATTTTTGCTAATTTGGTGAAATATAACTTGCTATACATCTACAATACAATACAATTAGACATTTATAGCGCGCTTTAACAAGACAAGTATTGCTCGAAAGCGCGTTTGCGCTGTGTTCTTAGTCACAGTGTAATGAGAATAGATGAGTTTTTAGTTTTGATTTAAATTGCGTAACAGATGAACATTGACGGATTGTAGCTGGGAGACTGTTCAATTCTCTGGGTCCAGAGACAGCAAAAGCACGATCTCCAAACATCCTCTTGGTGCGAAGAACGGTAAAGTCTCCTCGTGTGGCCGATCTGAGTCCTCTAGGATTTGAAGCAGAGCATGGCACGACCATGGATTTCATATATGAGGGGAGGTTCCAGAATGGATATGATACATGATTTTGCACATCTATACTCAAGACTCACGAATTTTTATTAACACCAAGCAGCAATTCGAGCCATACATATTCACTTAATCAGTCCATTGTCAATAATATATAGCAACATTGTGCACCATAAGACAATCATTTTCTTAGTTTCAAAGGATTATCCCTGAAAGAGCATTAGTACTCCGCGGCCAGGGAGCACATTTTCCTCAATTTTCGAAGTAGTTAGAAAGGATGATCGAGTAGCAGCGATATATTTAAATCAGCATGGGAATTCGATGTCAAACCGCAGCCGCAAGATGTTGCTAAACACCGGAATTACTAATTTAAGTCTAAGATAAGGAAATTCGATGCCAATATTAAATGCAAGCAAACACAAAATGTCGCCACGAAATCTAACCTAATCCTTAACCACTTCTAGAGCGTCATTTTCATAATGCCCAAAACATCAATCTATGGTTGTTTGGATAACGCAGATACTTCTCCAGGATGGAGTGTTAATATACGGTGAATTGTTTTATTTTCCACATTGCTGGTTAATAACTAATTTACAAGAACAGGGAACAAGAAAAAGTAAATTAAACACGTTCGCCAACAAGAGACCTCACGAAGAAGAGGCTGAGCACCAACAAGATGGTACTCCTAAAAACAGGCGCAATCGAAGGCGCCTCGGACTTAGGAAAAGTTCTTCGGTTTCAGATATGTTGAAATAGAACTTCCGACCGTCTGAGCCCAGGAAGTCAAACGCCTCGAACGGAAGTAGAATTATCTCCATCTCCTTGGAGTATTTCGACAATAATTTCTAGATTTGAGCAGCGTGTCTTGAAGCCGTTAGTTTGAACACGAGTATTAGTTCGTTAGATCAGGCAAAATTGTTCGCGGGTGGGTCCCATATGAAAGTCTAGGAAACAATATAATGCGATTTAATACACTAGATGACAGCACCGGACAAGCGATGACGTGAGGGTGACCTACTGCAACTGAAATTGGATAGCCTGAACTAATGTATAGAGCCGTCAAAGTAGGATGTAAAACAGTCACGTCTCTTTCTACTACCAGACAGGCTAACTGAACATCATTTTCAAGCCAGATATGAGGATAGGAAATACGACCAGGTCTGCACAATCTGTAGAAAAACAGCGCAACACGTGCAGTGACGATTGTGTTACTTCCTGATGCATGCGATTTCCTTGAATGATATCGTACGTGATCAACTATTGAGTGACATCGGGTTTGTAGCCTATACATGTTAAACACTGTCAGACATTGTTTGATGTGGGCTACATTGTACGTGATTAGAGAAAAAGCGAGAAAATCGACTTTCATCAGAAAAATATTCAGCCTGCAGCACAAAGTTAAAACTATTATTTGCCCTCGAAATAGATAAAAACTAGAATTACACTAGTTAGAATGGCAATGAACAGAAGAACATTGGTTTATAGACGATGGTAGTAGGGATTTCAAAGAAGAAGAATGGGTCAAACAAAGGCTGCTGTCCAACTGCCCCACACGTAACCGTGATCGAATTCAGTTCACAGTCTTCGGTGTTTTCCTGTAAGCGTCTTGACAGTTCTTAGAACTCTCAGAACTCTGGCTAACTGACACTTATAATTGGCCAAAAAAATTCCGACTTTAAAATCGATGGTCAAATTCACAAAATGTCTCTAGTCTTGGGAAGAGACGACCTCTAGCGTTTCAGATGAGGACACCAATTTACCAAGGTATTGGTAAAGGATTCAATGAAATATTGTAACGTTATAATATATTATAGTCTGTGAATTTGCCTCCTCTTGAATTTAAATCTGGCTACGTGCCTGAATACAATACAATACACGTTGGGGCTTCTCTATCATTAAACCATCGTTATGGAACAATAATTTACCTATTTAAATTCTCTCTGTTCCACTTATTGCTGACTGCATTACATTTTCTCGAACATCAAAGACACACCTTTTCCCTTCCGACCGATAGCTGAGTTCACAGCGCCATACAAGACGCTCCATACAAGTTTAATTCTGTTACATTACATAAAATATACCCGACTCATTGGATGTTAGATCTAAGATTTCTTCAAACAGTTTACACCTCTAATTATTCTGTTACATTACATAAAATATACCTGACTCATTGGCGGTTAGATCTAAGATTTCTTCAAACAGTTTACACTTCCTATTGTTGAAGTGGTATTAGTAGAAATGCTAAAGTAATTGGCTAATAATAATAAGTTTCAGTTTCTTGACTCATAATAAGTTTAATCACCAACATAATTTGGAAGCTAGATCCAATTGAGTTACCCTGGAGTATTTACGCCCATAGCTCTTAAGGTGGCATGCGTGGGAGCGTTGATGTGTCTTGTAGTCACACAACAACAACTGGCTAAAAATCCGGCATTTTTTTATACGATACGATTTTGAAATGGCCACAGTTTAGCAACAATTTGCTATAGATTAAAACTTGCATTTAAAGTTCCTTAGCGTTGAATAGAAATAGCTTGTTTTTTGTTATCAGCTGTCTATGACATTCAAAACTATGTAGTGTTGCGAGGCTATATTAGCTACAAATATTTGGGTCTACTACATTATGAACTATATCTCTATTCCGCTCTTTTTACGCTGTTTTATGGCTTGTGTCGTATGGATGTATGTGCAGTAAAAGTGTAAAACGAAGAGTTCTAAATAGTTACGCAACATTAGTCTCCATATAGGTGTTTGCAAGTTAACTGACTACACTATCGCCCAGTTAGAAAGATCCAGGTTATCTCAATCTATGATCCGATAATGATATTCTGAAGCTCATCCTCTGCAGAATTTATATTTAACATACCATCGGTTGGTCGGATGGATATTTAGGAAGTAATTCTGTGTGTGTAATAATGCTACAGAAAAAGCTAATAATAACGGCTCTAGTGAGTAAATATCGTCATAATTGCATCCGGGTTCGACAACTCATATCATGCTAGTCCTTATTGCGGAAGTTCATGCGCTGAAAATCGTAGTAGTATGACATGGACTGTGCTGGAATCCGATTGAAAACGGAAAGTTACGCAGACACATAGTTAGAAAAATCTTACGATGTCATGTAAAGGTAACGAAATTGTCTCAAATTGCATTCGTAGGTCTACTACACTGTAAATCCTCAGAACGCCGGACGCGTCCGGCAGCACATCTCACGCGTTCTATAAATGAACACGGGCGTTTAAAAATATGAACACGCGTGTTCAATACGACGCGTCGTGCGTTCATGTTACGGAAAAACAGACATGTAGCCTACGTCAAAGACGCTGTATTGCTGTAACTGTATAGGCCTATAGGTCTAAGGGGAAAATTGTCCATGATAAGCCTGCTTAGAAATGCAGAATTTATTATGTAGCCTAAATGATTAAAAAAATTATCGAAATCAAGTCAGAAGACTTCAAACAACGATAATGGCGCGATATAATATGCTAACAATCAAAATCGACATGTAGGCCTAACACTGAAGCCTATACGATAAAAACAATTATAAATGGCATGAATAACCTTTAAATTCGTTTAGCATTTGTACATGAAGTAAGTTGAATAAAAGTGTAGACTACGTTGGAGCTGCACTTTTGAACACCGGTGTTCAATTAAGGACTCGTTGGTATGCTATATTTGAACGCATGCGTTCAATTTTTGACCACGACATGATGAATATTAATCTCGTCTTCGTCCGCGAATTCGTGATCTTGTCGAATAGTTCACCAAGTTTGTGTTAAATATTCAGTCGGGCATCGCAGTAGAAATTTTTATGAAATTGAGATATTATAATAATCTTATGTTTCGCTTTGTTTACGATATATTTTTTCATTTTGCAAAGCCATACGCCCATCGCGGCACAACCATAGGCCTATAGTTCATGAATATTAATTAGCCTACGTCTACGTACGCGACCCATTTTCGTTTCTGGCGGAATGGCGGTTATGTTTCGAAAAAATCTCTTGGAAAGGTTCATTTTGTGCTTAAAATTGTTGTAAAACTACATAAGCGTGAGTATTTTTCCACACGAAATGTGCAAACGTGACCTCATATATTCAGTAGCAAATTTGCAAAGTAGCTAGGCTACTTTAGACGCCATAGCCTATGCCTAGTACTTGTAATATCGCAACTTCTGATTCCTCGGTATCAATTATGGAAGGTAATTAACCCATTTATCACCTAACATGGATAATAACCCATTTAGCACTTAACAAGTTAACATGGATGGATAATAATTGCTTTCGGTGCGATTCTTGTATTTTTGGGAACAATTTCTTCTCAGATTTAAAGACTCATTGCGCCAGATCATTTCAGCATGAAGCAAATTTCAGAGTGGCATGCGGGTACGCAGCACAGAAATATTACAATTTAAAAGTGCATGTACATCGTCATCACAAACAGGTCATAAATGCTGCTGTCAAATTTGCTGATGAAGGGTCAGATCCAATAACTTCAAGTGACAACGGCGAAGTAGTCGGTAGTGGTGTTTCACTGCCTGAATTTGATGTTGTTTAACATGCTTCCGATAGCATTTGGGAATTTATAAAGTTTATAATTAAATGTGATTTTTTTTCTTTACAGATTAAAAAACGTAAAGTTGATGTTAGAGTTCATTATTAAGTAGACAGTGTTAACTGCTAGAATAGATAATAGATTGGATCCCAAAAGTCTCTTTAAAACACATCAATTTCAAAACAGGCTTTCGAGTGGTCCATTAGAAGTTTGGGGATTATTACGATTATGATTATTTGTGTGGTCTCTTTTTGTATAGGGTGCTGGCCGAATGTTACTCGTGTACCAGTAGTTCACTTGTAGAGCACGAGACACATTTCAGCCAGGGAAGTGAGAAGGAAAGAGGCCAGCATTTTCCAGCTTTCTCTGTAATAGTTGTGTTGAAGGTCAGTGACCGTTGATTCAGAAAGTTTTCTGTGGTCTAATTTTTATTACAATTTCTCATTGCTATAAATTTACACAAAATGCAAGGAGCAATTCAATGTGCCATGGTGAAAACAAATAATTTATAATAATGGTTTGCAAATTAGGCCTACTGTTGAATGTAAGTTCTTTTTAAGGATATTATAACAGTTTCATTAGTTGAATGTTCAAGCCATTTTATAAACTAAAACTGATACATTTTCAGCTGCTCAAATATATTTCCATATTTGATATTTTCAACCTATGCAGTGTACCTAAGCTATAGGACAATGATGATTCGTACAATTGCTTTCTCTCTGTCTTCGTGCCTGCCTTTCAATGTGCATAATGTTCAAGGGGCCGTCCATAAATGACGTCACGCTATTTTGGCCGATTTTTAACCCCCTCCTTCCCTCGTCACACTTCGTCACAAAAAGTAAGACCCCCTCTGAAAATGACGTCACAAAGCTCTGACCCCCTAAAACCAATTTCCATGGCGAAGCAAAATGCTCCTTCATGGAACAAATAACGAAAGCATGAATATTTTAAATTCTAACGGTGACCAAATATTGAAATAATTAGAAAATTATTAATAATGGTGCCCGTATATATTAAAATAATTAAAAAAATAATTAAAATTTAATCCTCAAAATTAGTGCTGTTGTTATTAAAATTAAATTGTTGTTAATTGTTAAATTTAATGACATAGACCTGGTGTGACGTCACACTACTCAGACCACCCCCACCCCCATGTCACACATCGTCACAAATTTCCGACCCCCTCACCCCTAGGTGCGTGACGTCATTTATGGACGGCCCCCAATCAAACGTCATCTATTACATTTTTACACATACTGTAGTACTAGTCATTCTGAATGTTGTGCACTTTGTTTCAGATCATTGCAGACAATGCATGCTGTGGCACAGTCTTTGGAGACAGCGGAGAGTGAGCCCTGCATATCGTTGCTCTGACAGTGAGCGACGACATACCCGCATTTTCATTGTGGGTGACACAGCTGTGACTAAAGTGCCGAAGACCAATATTCTGAGTGCCACCCTGCTGCCCCTTGTTTCCGACCTAGAATACTCTAGGTTTTATGCTAATCTTTTGGGCGTTCTCCAAACTCTGACAATTATGTGAAGGACACCAGCAAGCAGTTCAAATTTTTCATTACAAAACTGTGCTGTTATTTAAAGTTTGCCGGAGTCATTACCCGAGATTAACTACGTCTTATCCTGTGACACTGACAAAATCTTACAGAACCATTATTTGCAGGATTTTCAGTTGCTAAAGTTGAATGTGAAATTTGAATGTTAACAATTATCATCAATGTCAATGGCATTGTAATTAATTTCAAGTTAATCATTATTTGCAGGATTTTCAGTTGCAGGATATTTGTAGTTCTATGTTCTGTTGGAATTGCATACATGTGTGCTTTTATATTTTTGATTAGCATTTGGATTTAAATTTAAATATCCATGAGACTTGGTTGTGGGTCATTCACATATATATTATATCCGGACAGAGGGAGGGAGGGTCATGCAAATGCGGACAAGGGAGGAAGTCTTATGGCTTAAGATGGGTCTGCATGTACATGTACAAGGCTTTTAGTTCAACCTGCTTTAAGCACTAACTTCATTTATAAGATGGGAGACATTGATTCAGTTTTTACAGCTTTGAGTGCTGTAATTGACGTATGGAAACTTGCTTTACTTTCAAGTTTCAAATAGCATGTATATATTCAGACAATTCAATTATGCATGTGCTTATAAATTAAGATATAGAACAAGAAGTTTTGTAAGGGTGTCTTCTGCATGTTAGCGCATTATAATTGTTACCTGGCTTTGGAGTGCAGACGTCTGCAAAGTGGGAGAGTAAGGCCAAAAGCGGACAAAGGGTGATGGAGGGTCCAAAGGAGGTATTTTTGGGGGCGTCCTTTATGGACGAACCCTTGCTGTGCAATTGCATTGAAGTATGATTATTTTATATCTCAATTCTGACTTTCCTATAATAGCTGTGCTAATATTTTGTCTTAATTTTTGAATATATTAGGCCTATAGGCCTACATGCAATTGCTTTCGTTATATTGTATTGTATATTATGTATATATACGTGTATTCTCTCAACTCTGAAGATGTGTGGTTATGGCAAGTGTTCATAGGTTGGGAACACTAGTGTTCATGAAGAGCACATTGTTGTGTTCCTTTCATGAGCACTAGCGTTTAGAGCAGGGTTTGAACGCCCGGACGCGTTCTATTAGTGTTACATTTACGCGTTAAAGCATTTGCACACGTCATGCGTTAACGAGTAGAACACCCATCAAGCGTTTAAAAATCGTAACACTAGTGTTCATAAATTTAATGCTAGCGTTAACATTAGAAACGCCGGACGCGTTCTATTAGTGACGCGCATAGGTGTTCAGTAATCATAACACTAGTGTTCAAAAACTTAATGCCAGCGTTAACATTAGAAACGCCGGACGCGTTCTATTAGTGACGCGCATAGGTGTTCAATAATCATAACACTAGTGTTCAAAAACTTAATGCCAGCGTTAACATTAGAAACGCCCGGACGCGTTCTATTAGTGTTACAATTTGGCGTTTAAAAATGTGTTCTAGTTGTGAACACTCGGCTTTAGAGTGTAGTTTAATCATTCGCAAATAGCAAAAATTAGCTCAACACATTTCTCTATAAGGGATTTTAATAGATACGTCTTAACGTATATCTAAAAACAGCAATTTGAGCTGAATTTAAAGGGACAGATCCAATATCATCCGGAGGATTGTTCCAAAAGGTATGAATCAAGGCATGAGAGTGCACGGTGCACTGGTACTGACGTACCGGTACGGCAGCGAGGGACCAGAATATCTCCACGGGTGGTAGAACGAAGCGACCGGCATCTGACTGGCGCTGAAACCTGCACAAACAGCTCTCGTATGTTTCATGATATAGGGCCAGTCAACGAAACCCGGCCAAGAGGAAGAACCTGAATTTGATTATGTCCTCGACAGAGAGCTAGTGGAGTACATGGTTGAATGGTAACACGCTGCACAAAGACCAGAAGGGCGCGGTTCAACACGCGCTAGTCCAAAAAGGTTAACCCATTCACCTCATAGGGCGACTGTAAACTGATCAGTAGGACAGATGGGCGCCCTGCATGCTGCCGTACAGCTGAATTAGACTCATGTAAAACTTGCTATCACCTGTTACTGCTCTATCATGCATCATGTAATAATATTACTGCGTACTTGTCAGTGTGAAGTAATAAACGATTATTATTATTATTATTATTATTATTATTATTATTATTATCATCATCATCATCATCATCATCATCATCATCATCATCATCATCATCATCATCATCATCATCATCATCATCATTATTATTATTATTATTATTAAAATAATAATTATTATTATTGTTTTATTTTTATTTTTTTATTTTGCCCCGAGGTATACAGGATCCCTCAGGGACTTAGATATTACTAGCTGATGTAATTTGTCTAGAGATGACCCTACTCGTCGTTGTCCTGGTTGGCGAAAGTGCCTCGGAACGCGATTATTATTATTATTATTATTATTATTATTATTATTATTATTATTATTATTATTATTATTATTATTATTATTATTATTATTATTATTATTATTATTATTATTATTATTATTATTATTATTATTATTATTCCTAGGCACCTTTGCTCCGCCTGAGCTTCACGAGGTCTAGCCCTCCCAGAATGCGTTTTTGTATCTCCGGCTATTTTTTTAATTCCTGAGGGATCTGAGGTACCTCGGGTAAAAATATAATAATAATAAAAATAATAAATAATATTAAAAAATACATGACCATGAATCCATGATGATAGTGGTTTATTTTCTGATTTTGATATATTGATACAGCGCTGGTCGACAGTGTGTCGGCATTCATCGTTGGTACATGTCGAATTATTCCGAAGTCCGACAGCGAAGCGTTTCAATCCATACATTTGCCATATTTAAAACCATTCGAACATTACACAGTTGTATGTGGCAGCTCTGCTGAGTTCTTCATTCAGCCACTACATCCGTGCATTGACGACGCTGATTTCTTGAAAGTGAGACCGAATAGTCTAGCCTTTATAGATGAAAAACCAGTATTGCCATTTGATGTCCGTGTTATTACTGACATAACGGACTGCTTCTCGATTGAGCCATACAATGGTTATCCATCTTTTGTACGACTTCGACGGTTAGGGCAAATGAGGTATGACTGGGAACGTAAACTCTTCACATTTAGGCCTGCAAAATTCCGAGAAATATTACAGAAACCAGATATGTCTTCAGGGAACCAGGCCGAGAACACTGAAAAAAGTTTCAACGCTGGTCCGGCGCTTAAGTTTGTAAACATAAAAACTTTTTCGCTTGATATCGTTGATTCCGTATGGTGTCCACAGTGGCCAAATGAAGCCAAAGATTGGCCTTTTAGGCAAAGAAGGTACGGATGGCCGACGACTTCTAAGATCCGCAATGTAATACAGAATGGTTGTCATGTTGTATTTGCAAAGCATCCTGCTTGCAGAAATGATGTACACCAATGCAGGCTGTCATTTTCAGTTGCGGAAGTCATTTTACTTCAGAGCTGGACACCAATTCAGCAGATCGTCTACCATATGCTCAGATTCTTTGCCAAGAGAGAACTGATGAAAAAAGATTGTCCAAAAGAAGACGAGGTTCTCTGTACGTACCATTTGAAAACATTGATGCTGTGGTCATGTGAAGAGATATCACCGGATTGGTGGAATGCATCGCCTGTTATAGAAATATGCTGTTTTTTGTTGCGAAAACTTTTAGCATGGCAACAGGAACGACATTGCCCTAACTATTTTATTCCCAGAGCAAATTTGTTTCACGAGCGTATGAACCAGAAGATCGTCGATGAAACTACTAAGAGTTTGATCAGATTTTCTTATATAGAGATTCTTTGTCGTTGGTTTGCGATGCATTATATTCATCCAGTTCTTCTTGATGTAATCGACGCAAGCAACATGTATGTGATGTCAATGTGTGTCGAGCAGAGTATCTTACAAATCTGCGACACCATAGAAGCCGGTCGACCAAAATCTATCGACTTGACTGTCTCAGGCCGATTCCATGCCCTTGTGCAACATGCACATCTGGCAGCAACGGAAAGACTTGGTTATGTAGTCTCCAGTTTCGCAAAATCTGTTCTAGGAGTTAACTCACTTTTATCGGGTTTGGACGACATTATGGTGTCAATAGAATCTGAGTCATTTTTTGATAAATTTTATGCATGTATGCTAGTGACTCTGCATGCTTCCTACTTGATAGAATGTACGAACATTGAATACGACAGTGAATGGTTTGTTCGCATAATCAAGAACGCATCGATTAAACCAAAAGTTACAAGGTCCAGACACCACCACTTTCCAAGACCATTGAAAATAGTTCCTAACAAAAGTCAATTATGTTTTTTAAAAGCTCAAGACTTGATGAACAACTTAATTGGATCAAACGATAGCCTAGAATTTAAGCTTGTGTCTCAGATATCAAAGAGTCTTCTCAGGAAAGCATTAGAATGTGAGAATTCTAAAACTAACGCAATCTCGAAGTTGAGTTTGGCATACTTGGCGGCTCTTGAATTTGCCGATTCAGAATACCAAAGTGCCGTAGACCTTTGCTCGACGGTTTTAATCACTGAAACTGTTGAGAAGAACAACAACGAAACGTTGAATGCAGGCTGCCTATTTTTTATTGACGACATCGTTAGAATCGTTGGATTTTATTTGCTCTTTATGCAGATTTGTGATAATTTGAATTACAACAGAACACGATTTCCTATTGATCTGCGTCTTACACCAGAGATGTTTGCCTACCATTTAACAGTGTGTTCAAATGAAAGAATGCCTAGGCAGCTTAGACTTAATTACGATTTTCCAACGCCAATATTTCCGCTGGATGAAATAATAATGACTACAACCAATCGCACATCTACGGCAATATCAAAGACAGCCAGTGTTTTACGCGTGTGTCAAGGAACCATTAAACCTAATAAATTAGAAGCGTCCAATAAAATTCATTTCCTAAACGAATACGAAGTTAGTCAGTTGCTCATAGAACTTTCCTTAGAAAATATGACTTCATTCTACAATGCGATTTGCAAATACTTTGGCATTCGCTGCAATGTAGTTGACTGCTATCGTGCAGCATATATGTACAAGTGTTGTAAATATCCTGAAGTTTTGCATTTGTGTGAACGAATTCTCGATGAGCCAGATCTACGCTGCGATTTGCAGGAGCTTGCTTTTGCAAATGTAATGGTGTTGCCACCACTTGACTCTTATTTCGACGTAGACGTGCAATGTCTGCTTGGACTTCACACTCTCGTCTGCTATTTATCGCCTTTAAACGAAGATTTGTGGAAAATAGAACTCAATACTAGTTCAAAGTTCCAGCATGTTTTCGCCAGGGAGATCTTCTCCAACAAGTCTTTACTTTCGACAGTTCTCTCAAATGCTTACTCAACGAAATGTCATTATTTTCTTGGAAGACATTTCCTGGCAAGATATTTGAAAGTGAAATGTCTTATGAACTGCCTTCATTTAAGCTCAGAAGTATTTTTGGAATTGAGAAAATTGAAAAGCCAGCTTCCCTTTGAGCATATCATTCGTGGCTTTCTTCAGCAAAAAGTTCGACAACTTCAGAAAAGTGTCAATGCAAACTTTTGTCAGGCTAAGTGATTATGTGACATGACAAATAAGAAGTGATACTTGCAAGAACGCGAAAGTTGAGAGTCGTTGAATTGCTTGGCAGCAGTTATTCCAAAGCCACTAACTCTTTGTAATACTGACTAATTGTTTTCAGAAGTTTTGTTCCCATTTGCAAACATTGCAATCTTGCCAGACATTCCAAGTAGTAGGCCTATCTTGTTTATGATATTTATGAATTTATACTAAGTAAAATCCGAGAAGTGTTGTGAAGAGAAAATGCTCAAATTTTTGTATTTCTCCTGCTGAAAACATATTTTCCAAACGTTTTTTTTTTAAATTCGAACAGTAGGCAAAGTAAATTCTTACAATTCATTATGAATCCATGACCAAATAACAACTAGCTACTACAGCAAAATGTTTGTCGAGTCAAGTTGAGTCATGTTTCACGATTTGCCAAACTGCAGTTTGGCTATGCATCGGGCATACAGCAGAGAGGGATGGAGGTCTTCCATAAACGAGCGGCTTATGCGTGCGGGAGCATCGCCAAGGCCATAAGTCAAGTAAGTCAAGTCAGTTTGTGTTGATACGTTTCGCAGCGATAATCCAATCACTAATTGTTAATCTATAAACTTACTTACATAATTCCCATTTGTTTCCTTCTTTTCGCTTTCGCTTGGCAGATGTATTTACTAATTTAAACAGTTATCGATTCTGTACGGCTGAGACTTTCATTGAACTTGTATTTTATTAAACAATTTGTTCTCAAAGAACTGCTTGAATATCTTATCTGCAAAACATGTGGCCTAACAGTGAAATAACCCTGCAGGCTGTTCAATTAGGCTAAGGGAGCGAGTGTTATGATCAAGCAATTTGACAGGATACAAAGAAGCTAACTCACAAATTTCAAACATTTCGACCGACCCACGGATCCCGTATAGCTTCAGTCTACAATAATATAGCAATTCAGTTTTTATCTGTAGCCAAACCGATATTATTTTGAATCAACACTTAACCTTTCACTGCAAGCAATTTTTTTTACAGTTTGACTTCCTAACTATTTCACAAATCTAAGCCGGTCCACGAACCGAGCACGGTGGACTTTACTAAAACGTAGCGAGCTATATTATAGCTCAAACTTATCTATATTTAACTACCCAATCATTGTAGCATCTTGCTCCCATGCTGCTCCTCTGGTAGGTTTTCACTACCTTAATTTACATAAACATTGTAGTAAAAGAACTGCACCACTCCCACCTAACAGCAAACCCAGTAAACGCCCGCCGAAGTAAAAAGTGCAGCTTACAGCAATGTGACTATCTTCAATTATGTTGTCGTTTACCAGCAGCGATAGTGAAAATCTGAAAACCCTGATGCTAGAATTAGCCAGGCTCCTAAACGCGATGTTGCGTGAAGTGTCGATGAGTGATATTCTAGTGGTTCGCGTGCTGAACTGTCAGTCGGGATGTCGGGGTTCGAATCACCGCAAGGACAGAAATTGCTTTCGGGATTTCGGTTACTCCCGCGCCACTTTGCCAACTCAGTTATTAAAAACTACACTTACCGTACACTGCCAGTAGGCCCCTACACTATCCATACACTCACCGGACATTGTTGGTAGGAACATTGGGCAGTGAGGGAGAATGTGAATCGCTAATATTTCATACCCATGGCTGCACCTCGTGGTTTCTTAAGGAACTGCTCTTCTTCCTCCTCTCTGTCAGTATGCACATGAAGATTTGATGGGACCCATAAGGTCGTTTTATGGATTCCATGTGGGTCCCATATGATGATCGACGCAACAATGTAATTTTGTTTAATACGCTAGATGACGGCACTGGATGAGCGATGACATAAAGGTGGCCTACTGCATCTGAAACCGGTTAACCTGAACTAAACTGTGAAGACTGGAGACGTCAAAGTTTGGGTGTGGGGCGGTGATATAATGAACAGTATTACGGCAGGTGATATAATGAACAGCATTACGGCAGGTGATATAATGAACAGTATTACGGCAGGTGATATAATGAACAGTATTACGGCAGGTGATATAATGAACAGTATTACGGTGGGTGATATACTGAACAGTATTACGGCAGGTGATATAATGAACAGTATTACGGCAGGTGATATGATGAACAGTATTACGGCAGGTGATATAATGAACAGTATTACGGTGGGTGATATAATGAACAGTATTACGGCAGGTGATATACTGAACAGTATTACGGCAGGTGATATAATGAACAGTATTACGGCAGGTGATATGATGAACAGTATTACGGCAGGTGATATAATGAACAGTATTACGGCAGGTGATATAATGAACAGTATTACGGCAGGTGATATAATGAACAGTATTACGGCAGGTGATATGATGAACAGTATTACGGCAGGTGATATAATGAACAGTATTACGGCAGGTGATATAATGAACAGTATTACGGCAGGTGATATAATGAACAGTATTACGGCAGGTGATATAATGAACAGTATTACGGCAGGTGATATAATGAACAGTATTACGGCAGGTGATATGATGAACAGTATTACGGCAGGTGATATAATGAACAGTATTACGGCAGGTGATATAATGAACAGTATTACGGCAGGTGATATAATGAACAGTATTACGGCAGGTGATATGATGAACAGTATTACGGCAGGTGATATAATGAACAGTATTACGGCAGGTGATATAATGAACAGTATTACGGTGGGTGATATAATGAACAGTATTACGGCAGGTGATATGATGAACAGTATTACGGCAGGTGATATAATGAACAGTATTACGGCAGGTGATATGATGAACAGTATTACGGCAGGTGATATAATGAACAGTATTACGGCAGGTGATATAATGAACAGTATTACGGCAGGTGATATAATGAACAGTATTACGGCAGGTGATATGATGAACAGTATTACGGCAGGTGATATAATGAACAGTATTACGGCAGGTGATATAATGAACAGTATTACGGCAGGTGATATAATGAACAGTATTACGGTGGGTGATATAATGAACAGTATTACGGCAGGTGATATAATGAACAGTATTACGGCAGGTGATATAATGAACAGTATTACGGCAGGTGATATGATGAACAGTATTACGGCAGGTGATATAATGAACAGTATTACGGCAGGTGATATAATGAACAGTATTACGGCAGGTGATATAATGAACAGTATTACGGCAGGTGATATAATGAACAGTATTACGGCAGGTGATATAATGAACAGTATTACGGCAGGTGATATGATGAACAGTATTACGGCAGGTGATATAATGAACAGTATTACGGCAGGTGATATAATGAACAGTATTACGGCAGGTGATATAATGAACAGTATTACGGCAGGTGATATAATGAACAGTATTACGGCAGGTGATATAATGAACAGTATTACGGCAGGTGATATAATGAACAGTATTACGGCAGGTGATATAATGAACAGTATTACGGCAGGTGATATAATGAACAGTATTACGGCAGGTGATATAATGAACAGTATTACGGCAGGTGATATAATGAACAGTATTACGGCAGGTGATATAATGAACAGTATTACGGCAGGTGATATAATGAACAGTATTACGGCAGGTGATATAATGAACAGTATTACGGCAGGTGATATGATGAACAGTATTACGGCAGGTGATATAATGAACAGTATTACGGCAGGTGATATAATGAACAGTATTACGGCAGGTGATATAATGAACAGTATTACGGCAGGTGATATAATGAACAGTATTACGGCAGGTGATATAATGAACAGTATTACGGCAGGTGATATAATGAACAGTATTACGGCAGGTGATATAATGAACAGTATTACGGCAGGTGATATAATGAACAGTATTACGGCAGGTGATATAATGAACAGTATTACGGCAGGTGATATAATGAACAGTATTACGGCAGGTGATATAATGAACAGTATTACGGCAGGTGATATAATGAACAGTATTACGGCAGGTGATATAATGAACAGTATTACGGCAGGTGATATAATGAACAGTATTACGGCAGGTGATATAATGAACAGTATTACGGCAGGTGATATAATGAACAGTATTACGGCAGGTGATATAATGAACAGTATTACGGCAGGTGATATAATGAACAGTATTACGGCAGGTGATATAATGAACAGTATTACGGCAGGTGATATAATGAACAGTATTACGGCAGGTGATATAATGAACAGTATTACGGCAGGTGATATAATGAACAGTATTACGGCAGGTGATATAATGAACAGTATTACGGCAGGTGATATAATGAACAGTATTACGGCAGGTGATATAATGAACAGTATTACGGCAGGTGATATGATGAACAGTATTACGGCAGGTGATATAATGAACAGTATTACGGCAGGTGATATGATGAACAGTATTACGGCAGGTGATATAATGAACAGTATTACGGCAGGTGATATGATGAACAGTATTACGGCAGGTGATATAATGAACAGTATTACGGCAGGTGATATAATGAACAGTATTACGGCAGGTGATATAATGAACAGTATTACGGTGGGTGATATAATGAACAGTATTACGGCAGGTGATATGATGAACAGTATTACGGCAGGTGATATAATGAACAGTATTACGGCAGGTGATATGATGAACAGTATTACGGCAGGTGATATAATGAACAGTATTACGGCAGGTGATATAATGAACCGTATTACGGCAGGTGATATAATGAACAGTATTACGGCAGGTGATATAATGAACAGTATTACGGCAGGTGATATGATGAACAGTATTACGGCAGGTGATATGATGAACAGTATTACGGCAGATGGCAGACAGATGACTGAACATTTTTCAGCCAGATATGTGCATGGGAATTACGACCAGGTCTACGTAATCTGTGGGAAAACAGTTCCCCCCCCAGTCAGTGCAACACCTGTTGTAACGATAGTTGGACATCCTGCTGCTTGCGTATTCCTTCAACGATGTCATAGATAATCACGTATTGAGTGACATCGGGTATGACTTCGAATTGCGTCAATGCAAATTTGACTCAAGTTCTTTATGAGACATTTTATGGTTTTTGTACTGGTAGAAAATCGAACAAAATGCTCTTTTCAATATCTGTTACGTGCCGATAACTTCTATCAAAGCAGAACCGCAAATTGTATTGTATTGTATTGTATTTGAGCACTTGTTATAGCGCCCCTACCAGATTGCCTATTCAGAGGCGCTCCCGACTACTGCGCGGACGCGGAATCGGAGTTTCACGCCGAAGCGCATGAGCAATTGTGAGTGAATGACTTGCCCAGGGTCCCTACGCGACAGCAAATGTATTTGTTTAACCAGTAAGGCCGTTTTTCAAAACTTCCGGTATGTTTAACACTTCCTAATTACGAGTTATCATATCGTTACAGAACAATTTTATAGTGCAGGACCTAGAGACAGTTTGCGCGAGACCTATGGAGACCGCTTCTTGAAGAGAACAAGACTCTCGCTTCAAGACAGTTTCCAAAAAGTGAAGAAATGACCGCGAGACCAAGACCGAAACTAAGACAGTGGAGTTCCGAGCCCGAGACATCAAAAAACCTGTCTCGAGACCAAGATTCGAGACCGAGACCATACAACTCTGGTTAATTGTTCGTTAAATCGGCGAAATAATATTATTACGGGGTTGATGACTGGACTGGTGCATTTTCAATGTTACGCATATTTGGCGCTAAAGACTTAGCACATACTGTAGGTCTATTGCATGCATCAAGGGAAGGTCGTCGTCAACAGCCACAAGATGGCGTTAAACGCTGGAATTGCCTGTTCACGGTTGAATCCAGTCTCTTATTAAAGTCTGAGGTAAGGTAAGTCGAAATCATTGACTTTGGCTACCACAAGATGCCGCCAAATATTATAAAATGAAATAGTGTTCTTTGACACTTTGAAACATTTGAGACCGACTCCAGGGATATATATATATATACATACATGTATATATATATATATATGTATATATATATATATATATAATAGTAGGCCTCTATAACTGTGGTATAGCGCAATATGGTATGCCAAACTAATAGTATAGTATAGGACTATAGTGCTGTGAAGTATAGTATCATAAAGCATTGTTCCAAGTATAGCTTACTGTAGTATAATAAAGCATTGAATAGCATCGTATGGTATAGTATGATAATTATAGTATAATATAGAGGGCCTGGCATAGCAAAGTATAGCATAGCCTAGCACAATGCAATTTACTCTAAGGTGTTTTTATAATAGGGTTAATTTAAGATTAAAGCTGGAGTCACGGAAAAGTGGGCAATTTGTGTACATTGCCTCGGCTTTATAGGGTCTAAAGTTCGATCGTCTGGTATTTGATAAATAATCGCTTTTGACGCCGATGTGCTTGGTCCTCTTCGTGGAATTGTAACCGTGAAAAATTGTCCAGGTCTTTTACACCAGAGCAAATCCTTGCGCTTGAAAATTGTGAACAATAACTTTCACTCCGCGTATATGTATTCGTTTATTGAGAAAAAATCTGACAAAAACGCATAAATGCTAACATGAGTGATAATGGATAATTAAAGTTCACTAGAAAATTTTAGAATAAACTAGTAAATATTTGTATATAATGATCTGGGAATAAATTTAGAGTTGTCCTTGGGTGGAAGAGTATGGTTGTGTGCTCTACATGTAGGTCTTAATTGGTGAAAGGAGAGGGGTCGGAGTGGAGGTAGGAGTTGGTGAAGCACATGCTTGGGGTTATGTAATATGGAGAAAAGGAACTTCGCATCAGTGCAAATGTAAACTAATCAGATGATCTGCGAAGTTCAATTGTTGAAACGTTATGAAGCCGGATACCAAAGTCATCAATTCACATTTTCAAGTTCACGCATCTAAAATTTATTAAAGCCAACGAAATCAGCACATGTAGAGTGGAAAATCGTCTGGACAAAAAGCATGCAAGCTCAAACTATTGAAACTAATAAAATCACCATTAATTGTTCTGAAAACAATAGTAAATCGCTAACACTATAGAACATCAATGGGGCTGAGCAGCCATGCGGCAAGGACTTCCCGCCTAAGTGGAGCACGATCTGGGACGATCGTGCTCTACGCGGCACAGGCGTAGCGTTCGTCCTTTGAAGCCCTGCGATGCCATTAAACTTCTGGATCCAATCCAAATGGCAACGCAACGATAAAGTTCGCGACAATCAAGGCGAATCCGTAAACGTACTGATCACTAGGTCTCCATTTTGCATACGAAGCTGCATTCATTGCAGTAGTGGGATCCATGTTCATAGCATTTCTGGGTGGCTTGTTCTTGAATGCTTTAGCATTCCCATTGCAGTAGTCCTTATCGCAGCCGCATGTTGCCACGTCATACTGTATCGATGAGCCATTGAAGGAGTCCCGGGTTTCGGACGTTGTGAAGCAGCACATGTCATTGTAGAGGTAGAATTTATATTGGACTTGATAACTGTTGAGGACTAGACACTGATCCACCTTTTTGGGACCGTTGTAGCCAAACGTTTGGTTCAGAGACTCCAGACAAGCGAGGCTGATGAACTGACCTGGAAAAGCAAAAAGAAAGATTCAAATTTATCATGTAGCAGCGTTGTGCTTTTTCTCTTGCTGGCCCTGCAATCTGGAATGGGTTCCCTGCGACACCTAATGCCTAGAACCCTAGCGGCCACGTTCCATTCTGACCTCAAGACAGTTCTCTGTAGACGGGGTTGGGTCGGAACTCGGGAGCGCTCTCGAGTAGATAATATGGAAGGCGCGCTATATAAATCTCTGAAATGAATGAAAATTAATGTGATACTATGTGACACATGAGATTGCTGGCGTCGCCGGAATGATACAAATTTTCCATGTGATGTCATGCGAAAATTGAAGTTGATGGCATCATCTTCAAGGATACAATTTTAGCATAATATGATGCTGTGCGACAAGTGAGGTTGTTAAACTCACCTTGAAGGATACAAGTTTATCACGTAATGATAGTATTATAAAAGGTGAGATACATTTATATTAGGGCTGCGCGTTAATCGCAGTTAACGCCCGCGATTAACGCGTTAAAAAAATTTGCGATTAATTATTTTAACGCAAAATTAACGCGTTAAAAATCTCTTGATAAAAAGTCTCAAATAAGAAAGTCTAATAAAAAATTTAAGTTCTTATAATCAATATTTCTCAAATAATCCGTTATTGATTATCGTCCAATTCTGTTGAGTCACTCAGTCACTCAGTCTCTCTCTCCTACATTCGTAAGCTTACATTCGGTACTCCGGTGCATGTTCTCTTCAGTCGTTTGTTGACATACATCAAAGACACGAGTCGATTTAAAAAAAATTAAGGTTGATCTGTGTCGAACATTGTGGAGTCAAAGAAAATACGCAAAACAGTTATGGATGAACAATTTAGATTTAAAACTGATAAAGTAGTGGTCGATACTGCAACCGAGGATTATTTCTATACCACCGGAGTTTAATTCGACGTTGTCTTGCACTTTCTTAGTTCTTACATGTGGCTCGGAAAATTGAAGGACTGTGAATTTTCATCTGATGATGATGATAAACCGTTGATTTATCGGGCAAAATCAAATTCAGATGCACTTCTTCGCTACAAAGATGTGCGTGCTGAAGAATTACGTGGATTCTTGTCCACTGCAGTGGTGGAAGGAGGATGCTATAGCCCACAAAGTCCTAGCTTCTGTAGCAAGGAAATAGCTAGCTTCTGCGGCCACACGTGTTCCTTCCGAACGTGTTTTCTGTCTGCACGGGACTATTTTCACTAAAAAGCGAGCATACCCGACTGCTACAGTTAAAGATTGTGACATTTGTTTTAGAATTTTGATTGAATTATTTGAATTCTAGACCCTTAAAAATAAACACAAAAAAGTCAATGAATGTGCGATTAATCGCGTTAATTTTTTTAATCGTGCGATTAATCGCGATTAAAAAAATTAATCGAAATGCAGCCCTAATTTATATGGAAAAGGCAAAGAGAATGATGAACGTTTAACGTGTAAAGCAATGTGATATTGCAATAGTAACGTGGACAAGAAAACAGATGCAAACTTATCATGTCAAGTGATTTAATGCAACGTGTTGTAACGCAGTTTAACATTTTTGTAACTTCATTTGAGTGCATGAGAACAAAGGCGTAAAACTTACCAAA
>JACEVL010000199.1:1244007-1391507 GCA_020284085.1 Aporrectodea caliginosa
AAACAGAAGTTGGATTGATGAAAATATTTCTTGGCCGCTCCCAATTATACGGCTCCCAATTATCCGCCATGAATTATCCGCTCCGCAATGTCCGCTCCGAATTGCCCGGCTCCGAATTGTCCGCTTCCAATTGTCCGGCTCCGAATTGCCCTAGAACCCTGGCTAAAGGAGGAGGAGGACGCCAATAAGGCATCGTTAGACAAAAACTACCCTAAAGGCCTTATTATTGATCCTGCAGACTTCGCGCGGACTGCACGACAGAAATTTTATTGTGTAATATAGACTACCACTGCACTGCATAATATATGCCGAGTTATGACTCAGTCCGCCTATAATAGTAGCCCTACTCTGGAGTCTATATCTATGCATATTCGTTTATGTCCACAATACAACAGGCAAAACGCTGTATATAGGTGAACAGAAACAGTTGCCAGTATGGCTATGCTTATGGCAGAGTTTGTTAGTACATGTTTCTATAACATTCGTGGGATAAAGTTCATAGAGTCTTTATCGGGGAGGATGAAGTTGTGTGCATTTGCGAATGTTACATTCTGCAGTGGGCAGAAGCCACGGAGGACGTGAAGCTCATTGCCCTATAATTCTGCCAGCTGTGCTAGCGATTCAGCCGTCAGAGCATCGGAATCGTGCCTGAGTCTGTTCATGAAGCACTCTAGTCGGGTTTTATCCCTTGCAGTCGCCAGGCCTCACCTTGCGTGAGATGCATATACATCGTGCGAGATCTGATAATAGCTCTAGTGATCGTTTGGAGATCTTTCATGGAAGCCCCATGTACCTTGAGGGTTCTTATGGCAAACAGTGAGGCAGAACTCGAGCAGAGGATCTTGCTAATGCGGTCAGTTATTGCTAATTTTTTTTTCTCGCCCATAAGAATTCCTAGGACCTTGATGGATGTTGTATTTGGAGAGTTCACTATGAACAATTCCTACATCAACTCAAACATGCAACTTACATTGACTTCCATACTCTAACCTGTGAGAGTCCTTAACATGCGCTGTTGTTTTGTTCTTTTTAAGTATGTCTAAGAGTCTGCAGCTAAACAGTCAGGCCTTATTTTACTGTCGATTGATCCAGTATAATATTAATATACGTTTACATATTCATATGCCTTTATATAGTCTATACATATAATTTTACCTATATACATACATATAACATATTAAAATACGTAATCAAAGACCTGTATATATATATATAATATATATATATATATATATATATACAGGCCTAGAGCTTAAGAATCGAGTCCTTTCTTGGAATTTATATTTCGCCATCATAGTCGGGAGCGTCAAGGACCTTCTGAGTGGTGCCTTATAAATTTTCTGTACATTAACAATAGTTAGGCCTACGTATTATGCAAACATCGGTGACACTCAAAAACAGATTGCCATTTCAATGGTCAGTCAATATAATCTAATCTATTCTATTCCAATCTCATCAAATCTAATCTCAATCAATACGACCCAATATATTTCGTTTTGATATATAATTCTAAGGCGCCGTTATCGTAGCTCAATTTTAAGGAATCAGTCGTTGGCTTAAGCAAAAGGCACTCCTAAATCCCAAGCACATATAGACTGAACCGTTGATCCCTTGTAGCTTCAATCTAAAATAATATCAAAATTCAGTTTTTCATCGTTAGCATAGACCGATATTTTTTGAATAAATTCTTACCTTTCACCGATAGAAATTTGTGACAGCTTTACTTCCTAACTCTATCACAATATTATTATTTTCACTTCTATTTGTAGCTGCTATAAGTGATAGTGAAACTCTGGAAAGCGTCGTCCTAAAATTATCCAGGCTTCCTAGACGTGTTGGTGCGTGAAATGTCCATGCGCGATAGTCTGTGGCTTTAGCGTGATAGTTCGTCAATAAATCCAAGTAGCCTAGCGTAATAGTCAATCAATAAGTCCAGATTCAAATTACCGCCCGAGCCGATATTTGTTTTGGAATCAATGGGTTTGCAGCGTTGCCATAGAACAGGGCGCAACAGAAGAGGAGCGCAAATTTTGTGACGTGTCACCGATGTTTACATAATACGTAGGCCTAACTATTGTTAATGTACAGACAATTTATAAGGCACCACTCAGAAGGTCCTTGACGCTCCCGACTATCATGGCGAAATATAAATTCCAAGAAAGGACTAGATTCTTAAGCTCTAGGCCTGTGTATAATATATATATATATATATATATATATATATATATTTAGGTCCTTGATTACGTATTTTAATATGCTATAAACGATTTAATGTAAACTAATTACATTATCTCGAACTATGATTATATGAAATATCCATCATAAATGAAATAAATCTAATAAAATTAGATAACAACTAATAAATGTGTATGTATAATATTCAGAAATAGATACCTGTGCAGGCTTATTTAAAAATTGTCGTCAACTCGTTTGAGCACATTAGTAAACCGCCGATCAGAACTGTTATATTGCATTATAATGTATCGTATAGCTATATATTTTCATTTGTTTTAAAACATAGGCCTATATATATGTTCTCCTAATTCGCATAACTTACGTCGTTATTGGTTAAATTGATCTTTGGGGTGGGCACTCGATTTTCGCTTAGTACGGGGACAGGGCGCAATTATAGCTTGCTACGTCGCTGTTTGGAGATGGCTGCTTCGCCTGTCCGCCAATGTTCCCTCTATAAGGTGCGCGGCTGCGCTGCCCCGCAGCAGTTTCGAAATTCCGCGCACAAGTTTTGGTAAGAAATGTTACGCCCGTCCCCCGCTCGACCGATGTCGCCGGCTTCGTCTCAAACGCGGAAGGATCGACGTGTTGCCGTGGGACTGTAGATGTAGTGATAGGCCGGAAAGATACGTCACGTCTCGGGTTCAAATCCGTTCTAATAGGCCATTTGTCCCTGAGAGCAATTTCCCGATACTCAAAACGAGGCTTCATCTGCAAGCGCTCGCTTTTTCGTGTCGATCTAGAAGGGACACTACCTTCCGGTTCTTCCTTAGCAGGAACCGGATCTACTTCCAGGCCAGGGCTCGTGTGGTAAGGCGTGGGGTGGTACCATGCACTGGGTTCGAACTTGATCCCACGGCAAACTGTGGTGCAGGCGATGATTCCAAACGTTCCAACCGAGACACGACCTCGGTTAAGGTCTGTCGGTTTACTTCCAAACACACATCAGTCAAACTCTGGCGCTCTATAAATTCACTGTGCATGGTGCCTAAGGTCTCTCGAGTCTCTTGCTGGTGTTCCCTAAATTCACTCAAAGCACCTCGGTTTTCTGACTGCATCGTGCCTAATTGTTCAAGTATTGTATCGAGAGCCGACCCGGGTCGGGAAAGGCGCAACAGAGGCGTGCCTCTAGCAGAAGTCCTAATGTTTTGAACTTCTAAAGAGGAAGGCGAAGTACAAGGACTGCGGTCCATCGTTAAAGTTTTATTAAACTCAGAAGTCAATTAAATTCGTCCAATCTAGGTCGTTACAGAAAAGAACAAATTAAACTAAACTACGACTAAAAATAAACTGACACAACAAACTGACTTGGAGCAAGGAAATATTACAAAAAGCGTTCCCACTCTAAAATGGTCAGATTTACCTTCCTTGCATGCCAGCCAAATATTACAATAAATGTCTCTCCCTGCGTGATGACGACAGCTTGTCTTTTCTCAGAAAGGTTGAAAGATTTCTCCGAAAGTAAAAAAACTAATTTCAATGTCTTTTCTCCGACGAGCCGACGAAACGACCTCGCAACACAGTCTTAGTCACTCGCAGTTTCCCGTCCTTCGATTAGAAGTCCGACGTCCAATCTCCCGTCTGATCCTCATCGAGTTACCGCGTCCGACGTCCGTTCATTCCCGAGTCCATCTGAATCTCCGCCAACGCCGAGTCTCCGCACACGTCCGACGTCCGATCTCCGAATCTCCGCTGCGTCACTGCGTCACTGCGTCACTTCGTCACTGCGTCACTGTCCGAATGGCGAAACGCTCGGCGTTTTATACTAGAGTGGCCACTGTGATGACCACACGTGCAGTTTCAACTGCCAAGTTCTCATCCGGCCGTCCTTTAAAGTTTCACAGGAAAGGAAACATCCGAAACGCGAAATCTCGGTCGCTTTTCTCCAACGACGCAAAAATCCCAAGCTCTATCCTGCGACAGCGGAAACCCTTTCAAGTTAATCAATTATTATTTGTCCCTGTCGTCGTAGGCCTATGTGTCTGTCGATCTCGTTGTAGTAATAAGCGATGTCTCTTTAAAGTTATTTCAGCCCGATGGTGACCGTAAGACCAAAAGTCCGCTCGAATCACCGAGACCGAGAAAACAACGCCGATATCTGTTTTAAGTTTCACCGTCAACAGTCAACGCGATTAGTCAACGGAAATAAGCCTATTGAACCGTCACCGACGACGCTATCATTCCCCTGAAACGGGCCAAGTCTGTCTCCCATTGAAGTGGCGAATCGACGCGCTTATCTAAGTAAACAAACATTGCCGCGTGAGACCCAATTAAATCAATAAAGTGACCGGGGATCAATCGTTCGGCCGCAGGACCACACAAGCCGTCGTCAAATGTAATAGTAATTAAAATATGTTTCTGTAACCCGTTCTCAACGGTCGTTACAGAAATACATAATATGAGCTACAGTTTTGTTTAACTGACCATTGAATTATTAACTTAGGCCTACTTAAGCCATACATCCTCTTTGATAAAAAAATTAATTATTACAGACGTGTATTTAGTGAGTAGTGTAGTCTGTTAATGACAATTTATAATCACAGATGTTTCTGAAAATGTGTTGCTCAGTTTTATTGTTCACGCAGAAATTAGGCTGCTCATGGAACCGCCAGTTTCGCGCACACAGGAAAAATATTAGAGGTTCTCTCTAATATTTTTCCTGTGTGCCCAATCCAGTTTGATAATCCTACTCTTCTCTGATGCCTTTATCTTAACTCCATTTTAAGGAATCAGTCGATGGCGTTTCTAAGCAAAAGTGCACTCCAAAATTCCAAACATTTCGACTGAAACAGAGGTCCCGTACAGAGTCAATCTGAAATAATTTCGAAATTTAGTTTTTTTTAATGTTTAGCCAAAACCGATATTATTTCGAATCAATGTGTAGGCCTACCTGTCACCGCTATAAATTTTACAGTTTTACTTCCTACCCCTCAAAATATTACTATTTTCATTTCTAGTGTGGCCTGCTTTTAGTGACTACTGAAAATATGAAAAAGCTCGTGATAAAATTATTCATGCTCCATAAACGCGATGTTGCGTAAAGTGTCCTTGCGCTATGGTTTGGTGGTTTGCTTGCTGGAATGTCAATCGAGACGTCAGGATACAAATCATCGAAAGGGCAGAAATTTGTTTGAAGGTTCTGCTTCACCTTCCGAGCCAACTCAGTTTATATATATATATATATATATATATATATATATATATATATATATATATATATATATATATATATATATATAGCACACTGTACATGTATAGGCCTACTTACTGTCAGTGGGTCAATCAGATGGTCGACGAGAAGACTGACCATCCGCACTCATGTGCGAGTCTAATAAAATAAAGTCGCAAACATTTCATACCCATGCTACATGGCTTAAGTTTATGTCGCATTATAATTGATATTTGTTGTTCCGCGGTTGTCTAATGTCTATGCTGGGAACAACAACGTTGTGGTTGTTGTCGACTAATCTCCTGGTCCATTTAAAAGCGACAATTGGTTTTTCGCGGCCGATGGACTATGGCACGACATTTAATTTGTTTGCCCAGGACTTCAAATTGCGTGAGTGCAAATTTGACTTTTTCAGGCTCTTTATGAGACATTTTACGTGTTTGTACTGATAGAAAATCGAACAAAATGCTCGTTTCAATATCTGTTACTTGTCGATTTATCGATTATTTACCGAAAAGCAAGGATCTACCGATGACTTTATCAAAGTAGAACTGCAAATGCATTTGGTTAACCAGAAAGACCGTTTTAAAACTTCCGGTATGTTTAACACTGCCGACTTACTATCGTTACAGGACAATTTTATAGGGCATGACCTAAAGACAGTGTGCGCGAGACCTATGGAGACCGCTTCTTGAAGAGAATAAGATTCTCGCTTCAAGACAGTTTCCGAAAAGTGAAGAAATGACCGCGAGACCAAGACCGAAACCAAGACAGTGGAGTTCCGAGACATCAAAAAACCTGTCTCGAGACCATACAACTCTTGTTAATTGTTCGTTAAATCGGCGAAATATTACGGGGTTTATGACTAGACTGATGCATTTTTCAATGTTACGCTATTTGGCGCTAAAGACTTGGCACATACTGTAGGTCTATTGCATGCATCAAGGGAAGGTCGTCGTCAACAGCCACAAGATGGCGTTAAACGCTGGAATTACCTGTTCACGGTTGAATCCAGTCCCTTATTAAAGTCTGAGGTAAGGTAAGTCGATGTCAATGACTCTGGCTACCACAAGATGCCGACAAGTTTTATAAAATGATAATGATGTTTTTAGACACATTTGAAACACTTAAGACCGACTCCACACACAGACACACACACACACACATTCACCCGCACGCGCGTTTACAGGGTACATGTAAACCAATTAGATACCCCGGTAATGTGCAAAGTCCAATTGTCATCAAGTCACATTTTCAACCTCATGCATTTGAAATTTATCAAAGCCAAAGAATGCAGCACATAACTTAAAGCATGGACACATCTTCTAGACAAAAAGCACGCAAACTCAAACTATTGAAACTGATGAAATCACCATTAATTGTTGTGAAAATAATAGTAAATCGTTAACACGACCGAATATATCAATGGAACTGAGCAGCCATGCGGCGAGGACTTCCTTAAGGTCCTTACTCAGTGACCGCCTAAGTGGAGGTCCCAGCGGCACAGGCCCAGCGCTTCATGCATTCGGCTGTCGTGGACTTTTTGAATCTCGGCGTCGCAGAGGAACCTAAAGCTTGCAGTACAATTAATACCGTTCTATACGTTTAATGTAAAATATCTTAACGGGAAAAAATTACGTGCCAATGTCATCAATGTTACTGTGAAAACTGTGCAGTTTTCCCCTTTACTTCAACGTCCTCTCAAGCCTTACGATGTCATTGAACCTCTGGATCCATTCCAAATGGCAACGCAACGATAAATGGCAATCAAGCAAAATCCGTAAATGCACTGATCACTAGGTCTCCTCCATTTTGCAAACGAAGCTGCATTCATTGCAGTAGTGTCATCAATGTTCATTGCACTTCTAGGTGGCTTGTTCTTGTATGCTGTGGCGTTCCCATTGCAGTAGTCCTTATCGCAGACGCATGTTGTCAGCTCATGCAGTATCGATGATCCACTGGAGGCGTCCCGAGTTTCGGACTTTGTGAAGCAGCACATGTCGTTGTACACGACGAATTTAAATTCGAATTGAAGAGTGTTGAGGAGTAGACACTGATCCACCTTTACAGAACCGCTGTAGACAAACGTTTTGTCCAGACAAGCCAGGCTGGTGCCATGACCTGGGAAAGCACAAAGAAAGATAGACCCTAGGTACAAGTTTATCATGTGATACTATGTGACAAGTGAGATTGCTAGCGTCGCTTGAATGAAACAAATATAGCCTACCATGTGATATTACGCGACAATTATGGTTGATGACGTCTCTGCTCGGCCATAATTAACGACCCTGTTCACGTACTACATGGACTGTTACCCCCGAAAAACCAGCAATATACTCTATGCGTCCTCGTGTCCATGACAGAGTTATACCCGCTGCTGACAATAATTTGGCCCGTAAAACATTTATTACTAGGATGCTTTACTTTTGACCACAACACTGTGCACTGCACAGTTTGAAAAACAATAGAAATGAAAATGTAACATTTGAGACAATAGGCCATTGTAGAATGTAAACAAAAAAGAGGTTAACAATTGGTGCAATAAAGGATATACTTACTTACTTACTTATCTTCAACGATACAATTGTAGCACACGATGCTGTGCGACAAGAGAGATTGCTAACGTCACCTTGAATGAAACAAGTTTATCACGTGATGATAGCATTATATAAAGTGAGATACAACCATCTGGAAAAGGCAAAGATAATGATGTAAGTTTAACGTGTAATGCAATGTGATGTTGCAATAGTAACGTGGACAAGGAAAAGAAAGATTCAACTTAATCATGTAAAGTGATTTAAACCAACGTATTGTAACGCAGTTTAACATTTTTGTAACGTCATTTAAGTGCATGAGAACAAAGGCATTAACTTATCCAACACTGGTCATTGAATGGTGCCTTGATTACTGATCACATAGTTCACTAAGAACAAGTTTCATTAGGGGTGTGCAACTATATAAATGATTGCAGTCAATAAACAAAAAGCAAACATGCTTTTACTGTACTTGTTTTACTTGTTAGTTTTTACTTTAAAGTTTAAACTGAACGGTTTTATTAAGAATTGTAATTTTTTTGCGATAATTAATTAACGCATTAATCGCGTTAATAACGCGTTAAATGCCCAGTCCAAGTTCTACAGGGTGGCCCAATATAAAATGTCCCACCGGATAAAATGCAATTTCTCAGCAACCAATTGAGAGTTTTCTACCAAAATTTTAGCATTTACAGAGGAATGATTTTGCAACAATCTCAAAAAATTTCACTAAACAATTTGCATAGCTTCAAAAGTTACAGCTGTTTAAACTTTTATTTCCATTTTTCAAATTTCCGCAGATGAGCGGTCCAATAATAGTTATTTCTTTAACATTTTTTCACAAAGAAATTGTTTTGTAACACCCAAATAATGATGCCGTCATATGACCTCATTATAAGTTGTAAAGAAAGTGTTTATGAAGCAAGCTATATAATTGCAGATATTTTAAAATATATTAAGTGCATTTGCGTTTGGTCCGCCGGCAAAAAGCGCGATTTTCACGAAAAGTCGCCTGGTGGTCGAGAAATCCAAGTTTGCGAAGCACATCATGGTTTCTGCTGGCGTGTGTTACGGCGATAAGGGAAGACTGCACTTCATCCCAGACAAGGCTAAAGTAAACGCTCAACTTCACGTTGAAACTCTGTTACCCAGACTCATTGAAAACTGCAAGTGTGGTTTCATTTTCCAGCAGCACGGTGCGCCTGCTCACACGGCACGGTTGGCTCAAGGGTTTATTGCCACCAATTGCAGTGAATTCATTGGCAATGATGAATGGCCACCAAGCTCTCCCGACCTTAACCCTCTTGATTATCACTTCTGGGTAGCTATGCTTGAACGCTACAGGACATTTCATCCCATGCCGAAGAACATTGACGAGCTGAAAAAAGCCTTGCAGCGAATATGAGACCAGCTGTCGCAGGACTCAATCATCAAGGCCATACTGAGCTTCACAAAGACTTCGAGCTTGCGTGAAAGCTAGTGGTGGACACTTTGAACATGCCTTGAGAAAAACTGCTCAACAGATTTCTGATTTCGCAATGAAAGATGATTTTATTTGACATTGAAAATTGCAAGTGACTGTCCATTTTTCTTCGGAAATTTGAAAAAATAGAATTCAAAATTTAAACAGCTGTAACTTTTGAAGTTATGCAAATTGTTTCGTGAAATTTTTTGGGATTGTTGCAAAATCATTCATCTGTAAATGCTGAAATTTTGATAGAAAAATCTCAATTGGTTGCCGAGAAATTGCATTTTATCCGGTGGAACATTTTATATTGGGCCACCCTGTATATGTAGGCGTGCCACTCACCTTGGTTTCCATAGACGGACCAGGTAATTAAGCAGACTTGCCCTTGACAGGTGGCTGCTTCTGACGGGGTCAGTGACTCAGGACAGGTTGTTCTGGAGTCCGGTAAACCATGGCCAGTCTGGCCATCGAACCTGCAGTCGTAGCATGACAGGGATTCAGCGAATGGGATCGTCAAGGCAGCCAATCCGAACAAAAGCCAAGCCATTCTAGTCTTCATAATGACGCTAAGATAAAAGGCAGCGTTACCGGTTAATGGTATCACCCAGATACAGACAGAAAGGGCGTAAGAACCAAAACCATTATATTTGGTGGCTCTAGCCGGGGTTAAACCGTATTTTACGTTGCTAAATTATTAAATATTGCCACTTTAAAATGGAAGCTGGATTGATGAAAAAATTGTTTCCCTAAATGGAAGTGGGAATGATGAAAACATTCCTGTGTTTAAATAGCAGCTGGATTGATCGAAATAATTTTCCCCGTAAATAGGCACTTGATGGATGAAACTAAGTTTTCGATTCAAAAGAAGCTGGATTAGTGAAAAATAATTGTTTCCGTAATTAGAAGCTGGATCCGTGAGAATATTTCTTTGCTTAATAAAAGTTCCATTGATAAAAAATATTTCTTTCGTTAAATAGAAGTTGGATTGATAACAGTACTTTTTTCCAATTAAATGGAGGTTGGATTGATGAAAACATTTCTTGATGAAATGAAAGCTGGAATGATGATAGTTATCATGCACATAGATAGACTGCTTACTTACCAACGTCAAGTACGGCATTGAAGAGAGTAGAATAGTTTAGCAACGTAAAATACAATTTTACCGTAGCCGGTATTAAACCATAGTTGGGACTGCTTAGACACGAGTCTAGGGCCGAAATAAGGCAAGTTGAATACTGTTGTACTTACTTGGTTGACAGACGCCATTGTGGATGCTTGTTGTCGTCTTCTGGCGAGGTAATTTATATTCAAGACGTAGGAGTACTGATTACTTGTAGAGCAGGCTAATTGTTGTACGGAAAATATAACATAGCGCTGAAGCTAGCCTATACGATAAATAGCATAGGGCTAGTAGAAATTCACAGCAAAAAGGTTCAGAAGTTACGACAGGATTTTTAAAAATGGTAGAAAATCACGCTAAATTCACGGCAAATTAATGGCATGAAATTGTGGCGAAACAAGGTTTTGTCACAATGCGTTCACCGTTTGGCAGAGGTCGATCAGACGGTGAAGGAGAAGATTGTCCACAAGCGCTCATATGCCGAGGCTAAGAAAATGCAGTCGCTAACATTTTATACACAGCGCTGCATTTTAGGGTTGGCCCAAGTTTATGGTGCATTATGTTGATCCTTGCTGTCCTGCGGTTGTCTACGCTGGGAACAACAACGTTGTGATTGCTGCTGTCTGCTAATCTCCTGATCCATTTACGAGTGACGGCGGTGTTTCGATTCTCGTGATGTAAAACTTGACACAGGTCTACCTGATTGGAAATAAAACTATTTTATAGCCGGTTATACATGTATATCGGAACAATCAATACAACTAATATTTTCACAATGTTTATATTTGTACAGTGAGCGATTGATGAAGGATTTCTTATGCACCAGCGTATGCAAGTGAGGTAGCTGAATTTATGGGGTCTTTGGCAAGCAGTGAATTGGTTAAGACAGTGATGGGGTGACTGGTTGCTCTTAAAGAATTTCGAACCCTATCTCATCTAGTCTTTCCAAAAACTTTTCCAAAACAGCCCACTTCCGCGCACCACGTCCATCAGTTTCTTCCTTTACCCCTCTTCCCTCATGCACCAACACTCAGAATTAGATCTGTACATCAACGGTAAATGTTTCGTGGAGTCACGGTTATGATATAAAATAGGCCCATGCGTGGCCTTAGTAGGCTATAGTTTTTTTTACAAGGATACGCTTTCAACGGTTAACAACACATCCGGTGACCTACTTAGTAGCGTTCTGATTGGATGCTGTTTATGAATCAACCCCGACCCAGATTGCAAGCCGATGCACATGCCATCCGGCACCTCTACTCTGGAACGATCTTCCTTCTGAATTCCGCAAATTCTCAGTGTCCCCACCTACGCTGCCGCTTATCCACCGTCATCTGTATCGGGCTCCTCTACTCATCAGTTTCCACTCCAAATAAAATCCTACCTCTTAAAGAATTCCTACCCTAATCCATCCGATCCTCCACCTTCCAAGCGTTCTTGTCCTCAACGTAACCCGCCTTAGCAGCTCCTCTGCCTCCTCTATGTGGTATGGCCTCTCAGGCAACCGGACTCGGATCGCCACTGGACATCTCTGGCGTGACGTAGCGTGAATAAACTGTTGCCCTGAGCTTAGCTTTCAGGTAGCCTTTTAGAAAGTGAGATTTTGAGACCCAGATTATAAATGAGAGATAGAGTGGATTCGTGCTATAACGGAAGTTGCGTCATCTCTTCCTTGTTGGCGTTCTGTCTCGTTTCGCTCCATCTCGCGAATGCAGGATACTAGAAGCTGTGCCACGGAGGATTTCGTCTACTCGAGGAACGTGCAGAGGCGAAAATCTGTACTTAACTTTGGGGAGGACAGACTTTTTGGGGTCGAGTTTTTGCATGTTTGGGGAGGGGACAGAGAGGCCTCAGTCAACACTTTGGTGGGGGACAGTCACCCTCTGTCCTCCCCCCGCCCCTATGATTTACGCCACTGCCATTGGGAACGTAGGCGTCTGCGGGTCTCAGCTGTTCCGCCTTCTGCCCCACCTCATCGGCACAAGTTTCGTTTCTAATTTTACAAAACCATTGGAAAACCCATGCATGGGAGTTTTCAGAATGCACAGAGCTTCCTCTATCTAACAGATACCCAACACATACAAACAGAGCTATAAAATACGGATAGTTATTTGTCAGATGGGTGCTTTTTTGTAATGCCGTCGTTAGTGGCCGCAATGGCTGCGAATTAATTAATACCAATTAACTAATATTTATTATTAACGAGCTAGAGCCCTGGGTAATGCAACGCTTTGTAATGTAGTTTTATGGGATGTCATGTAATGTGACATAATGTGAAGCAATGTGATGTATTGTAACGTAATTGGATGCATACTGACTTAATGGGATGCATACTGCATCCCATTACTTTACAATACATCACCATGCGCCGAACTGTAGCTGCAGACAGTCGCATATTAATTTTGTGCTCATGATATACTTTCATTTGGCCTTCATGCTTGGGAGTTTTGCTACATCTGTGATTTTCACTAGCGATTCGTTTTGTAGCCTCCTCGTCAACTGTGTTATTAATATTTGGATTTACTATTGTGACTTTTCCTCAACCTTTGCCCTGTTTTTAATCGAGTTAAATGCTATAGTCCTATAAAACGATGAATGTAGGACCTAAGCGTGCGACGAACACACGTGACCAGTTGCTCAGCCTACGTATACAACCATTGAGATGTATCGGAGCATTTACTCTGGATCACGTGACAATGTTTACGTAAGTCAAAACAGATTTTAAAATGCCGTTGACTTGTGTGAAAGATTGTACGAACAGACATAAAAACGATGAAGAAATTAAATTTTATCGGTTTCCTCCTGGACGAAAGCGAGAGGAGAAGCTGAGTAAATTGGTTACAGCAGTAAATCGCAAGGAATGGCGACCTGCATGGTGCCTTCATTCGGTCGCCATTCAATCGCAAGGAATGGCGACCGAATGAAGGCACCATGCAGGTCGCCATTCCTTGAGATTTACTGCTGTAACCCATTTACTCAGCTTCTCCTCTCGCTTTCGTCCAAGAGGAAACCGATAAAATTTAATTTATTCATCGTTTTTATGTCTGTTCGTACAATCTTTCACACAAGTCGACGGCATTTTAAAATCTGTTTTGACTTACGTAAACATTGTCACGTGATCCAGAGTAAATGCTCCTATAATAAATATTATATCACTAGAGGTAGTATCTCGTATCTATGTTGAAGTCGGCAGATCAAAATGGCCATGACCCTTAAGGAAGTCAAAATGAGCATTGCCTGACGTTATAATCGAGAAATCGACGTCATCATCTACATCGACACATCACCAATTATGTTAAATTGTTAATGAGCACTGCCTGACGTCATGCACGCTTCACTTCACAGCAGAACTTCAGCTGTGATAGGCTGCACAAAATGTACAAAGTCATCAATATCTAAAATTATCTATATTTAGAATGCCTAGCCAGAGGTCAAGGTCGCTTAGCGATTGTGACTTCAGTGCGGCGTGCAGAAAAAGATACGTCATGCTCTCTCTAGCGCTTACAATATATCTCGTTGTACACAATGACCACTTTTAAATCAGTGCATTCGTACACACGATACTCATCAACTCGCTAATTACTATCGTGGTTGCCGAGGCGGGCAACACGTAATCCGACCCCAGTGTACACCGATCTTGCTGCTCTTCGGGAATTCTCATCTCGGGTAGTTATCCAGTCAAGCCGCTGCAGAACCACGACCAGGCAGCTGATATCATCTATAATTATTAATTACAGCTTCCCCGCACTAGGGCTGCTCCATTATAACTCAGAAAGCCGAGTTTTAATATTATTCATCCTCGTATCATGAGACGGTTTAAGTCGCAGCACACAATCTGACCTGCTTCAGATGTCTGATTAAACGTTCTGTTAACAATAGGGTCGATTATGCAGGAGGAGGTGCTCGGCGTGCTGCCCTGACTGAAACTCGTCACGAGTACTCTGACTGTACAACCTTCTGAATCCATGAGTGAAGCTATACATTACAATTACAATTACAGTCAAGCGTTTCTGCGGGCTGGGACTAAATCTGTTGGAAGCTTCCTATCATGGGCGTATTTAGGGGTGGTTTCACGGGTTCAATAAATGCATTACTGCTACAAAAAATGTAAAAATAAAATGTAAAAAATACGACCATGTCCAATGGAAACCCCCAGAAAACTATAAACCCCACGAAATTGTTTCCTGGCTACGTCCCTGATATCGATTGACGTCAGGAAAAAGTTACATAAATGTACATAAACGTTGTTAGCCATGGCGGCATTGCCATCGTCGCCACTAGGGGTCTGCGGGTATACCCGTACCCGCGGGTTTACCCGTACCCGACCCGTACCCGCGGGTCGGGTACGGGTCGGGTAGACATTTTACGGGTCGTGTCGGGTACGGGTAGGCGCATTACGGGTACGGGTATACCCGGTTTTACCCGTACCAAAGTGAAGTTTTGGGGTCACGTGTAATAGTGAGTCTTGCACTAACTATAGCTGGCGGTATCCTGTCTGAGTACCACATCCTTCTATGTCCCTGCACCTTAGTGAGCTTGACCTTCATTTACAGATGCTCAATTTACAGCTACAAAATGACTTGTTTCCATTAACACAATCCGATCGTTGTATTTTTACATATATCTAATCGGAGCTTCAGCCCCGACAACCGGGGTCAGAGGTCGCTGATGCCGAGCCTGGCAGTTCAGCAGCCGTGTTTTCTTAAAATCAGGTTGATGCAGTTACGGTAGTTGAGGCTAGACATAGTTGAAGCACCAGGTGTTTCATTCATTTACCTCTGAGAAATACCTAAATTATTCAATTAGCGGTATTTTGTGGCAAAATGCCGTTTTATGGTTGGCTGCATAAAACTCATCGTGGGAAGGCCTATTAATTACGTGGCGGGTACGGTACGGGTACGGGTATACCCGCGGGTACGGGTCGGGTTGGGTAGTAATTTTAAGTACGGGTCGGGTACGGGTAAGGGTAACGGTCCTGTTTTACGGGTACGGGTCGGGTACAAAAATGCTGTACCCGCAGACCTCTAGTCGCCACGCATGGTGTCGCCTTGTCTGGGAGCGACCTTAGGCAGAAGTCAACAGCTTTTGAGTAGACCTATCTGTGTTAGTATCCTGACAATTCCCTTCCCAGGACAATTCCCCCGGACATTTCCCCGCAACAGTAAGTAGGTAACTCTACCATTGTCCATAATAACTGTAATTAATCCAACTTCTATTGAAGCAAAGGCCTTCTTTCATCATTCCAACTTCTATTTAAGCAAAGATTATTTTTCATCAATCCAATTTCTATTTAGAAGACGAATTTCTTTAATAAATCCAGCTTTTATTTCGGCAAAGAATTTGTTCATCAATCAAACTTCTATTTAAGCATAGAATTTGTTTCATCAATCCAGCTTCTATTTAAGAAAAATTATTTCTTTCATCAATCCAACTTCTATTAAAGTAGAGAATTAATTTCATCAGTCCAACTTCGGGGGGAAACGTCCGGGGGGAATTGTCCGGGGGAAATGTCCTAGACCCATCTGTGTTGTCGGTCGACCTCGAGGGCTAGCAGTCGTCGTCTTATACCGTCCTCGGTCGCAACCAATAACGCCGGAGTTCTCTGATGGGCTCTCCTTACTTCCGGCGGCTATAGCCAGTAACTATGTCTGTTCCAGCCACGATCACCGGAGACTTTGATATCCATCTTGAGCGAGCGCTGGACCAAGAAATAACTAAGTTCAATGCAGTCCTGTCGACGTACGGTTTCTGGCAGCACGGCGGCCTGCTGGACCACGTGATCACGTCCGAGAACGTGTCGCCACCTACCGTCTTGGTCACCGATGTCGGGCAGTTGGTCGAAATGCTTGTGTCATGGTCAATCAGTATGACACCACCCACCGACTGCAGCTTATATAACGATCACCAAGTCCTTCGCGCACAATTGCTCTGCAATAAATTGCTTCTGACCCGCCGAGGCGTGTGCTTTGGGCCACCTTTGGAAGAAGGGCGATATTAAATGCAGTTGTCAGTGTTGTATCAATTACATTCTAAATGTAATTCAATTATAATTGCAATTACATGCTTGTAAATGTAATTGAATTACAATTACAATTACTTGATTGTGAAAGTAATTGAATTACAATTACATTTTGATTGTAATTCAATTACCAATTACTTTTCAATTATTCCCTTAAAATTGGCATATGATTTAGAATTTTTTCGATAATTTTTAATTTACTCTATTTTCAAACTAAAACATCCAATGAACCATTGGCCTGTAAATTGTAATAATATATACATTCAATTGTATTATAAGTTTGTCAGGTATCCAAAATACGATTTGCAATTATGATCCATTAAAACAAGTTAGAGTTTATTTGGTTTTTAGCGGAAGTTTTTCAAAATGATAGTCTGCTAGAGAACTCAGTTGATTGCGCCTGGGTGAGTGAGTCAATTCGTCCAGCAGTGCTAAAGAGACGCTCAACTGGAGCTGAAGATGGAAGCTGTTTTTTGTAGGCAGCCGCAGTAAGCTAGAATGAGTGCATGACTGCACGGATAGTCTGATAATGATGGCCAGCCCTTGCGGTATATTAAAGTGCGCTGTAAGATTGTAAGAGGGGTTATCAAGCACAGTTTGTAGGTGATCCGCTGAGGGACACGCAGCCAGTGTAGGAAATACCCAAGCAGATTGGAGATATGAGCGGATGGTTTCGGCCATTTATGAAACGTGCAGGAGAGTCAAGCACCGTCTGTATCCGCTCTATTTGATAAGTTGGCAGAACCGCCAGTAAGCTGTTACAGTAGGCTGTTACAGTAGTCAACCCTTGAGACAATGAAGCTGTTGACCAAGATGACAGCGCTTGAGGTTGTAATGAATCTGCGGATGGTTTTAATGCGACGCAGATGGTAAAAAAAACAGCATCGGATGAGTTCACTCACATGGGCCGACATGGTGAACCAGCTGTCAAAGTGGACTCCAGGGTTGCGAATGGCGTCAGCTATGCAATACAACATACAATACAACTGCCAGTGTTGTTCAGTAATTCATTCTTTCATTCATTCATTCGGGAATTTATATAGCGCCCCTTCAAGGAAACTACTCAGAGGCGCTCCCGACTCCAACGCGCCCAAAAAGAACAGTTTTGAGTTTAGTAAGGAAAGTTTCAGGCAAACTCCCAGGGTGTAGACGCAGCTCTAGAAGAAGATCATTCCAGATCATTGGGCCTCTCACAGAAAAAGCTCGGTTCTGCATTGTTGCAGTACGAGCAAAAGGAACCATAAGAACTCCTTTTTCTGCGGAGCGTAGGAGGCGACGCCCTTGGACAACCGAGATCAGACAGCAGAGCTCACGGAGGTAAGTTGGGGCGAGGCCCTGGAGACAGCGCAAAACCAAGGCAGCTACCCTGTACTCGATGCGCTGGCAGGCAGGGAGCCAGTGGAGGACCTCCAGCTACATGCTGGAGACGTTTCCATACTTTGGAATTTGCCCAATGAGTTGCGCTGCAGAGCGCAAGACTCGGTCCAAGCATGCTATGCGGCTAGATGGGAGGCCAAAGTAGAGCGATGAGCAATAGTCAAGACGAGCTGTGATGAAGGAATGCACTAGAGTAAGTTTGGCAGCAGATGTAAGCGAGCGGGTAACAGTACGAAGCTGGCGCAGCTGGTAATAGCAGTCCCGATCAAGACGATGAAGATGTGGAGTAAAAGTGAGCTAAAAAACAGCTTCCATCTTCAGCTCCAGTTGAGCGTCTCTTTTAGGACTGCTGGACGAATTGAAATACATGTAATTGAATTACGTAATTGAATTACAAGTTCTGTAATTGTAATTGTAATTGAAATACATTTTAAGTCCAGTAATTGTAATTGTATTTCAATTACATTATTGCATGTAATTTGTAATTGAATGAAGTGTGAATTACAAATTACTTTAATAAAGTCAGCAAAGATGCATGTATGCCAGCCTGCCGGGTTGACCCGGGCCACCCGTTTCATTGAATAAACTGCTCTGCATTATGATTGCATGGCAACATAATTGTCAACATTATTCTATCCTTAGAATAATGTTGTACAAAGCATTGCATGATCTGATGCCGGACTACATCTCTGACCTCTGCACTCGGGTAGCAGACAACCGGAACAGGTGTCGGCTACGATGCTCATATAAAAATCAACTACAAGGCCTACGGTCTTCAAAGAGGTTTGCGACGGTTCCTTCTCTGTCTCTGGACCCACTGCATGGAGAGACTTCCCGACCATGTTAAGAATGCACCATCTCTGTTAGTAGACATTCAGCTCACAGCTCCAGACTTTTCTTTTTAAATAATCATATAATGCTATTACCTTTTTGAGTTCATGTACAATTGTAAAGCACCCTTTCCTTCGTCCCCGGCTGTGCTACTGCTCTATACAAATCGTATTGTAATGTGATGTGATGTAAAGTAAAGTAATGTAGCATAATGTAGTCAACACCACTTTATGCCACATTATACAGTCAATGCCGTCTCTAGGCTACCTTTATGAACCCACACCTCCTAGTAGCCGTAACTGAACTGTCAGGCGGGCTATTGTAGGCTATATTTCTCAGTTGCGGTCCATAACAGTTACTAGAGATGATTCAACTGCGCTAATGCCCCTGTTTTCTGCACTCTTCTGCGTCTAATGCTGTAGCATTTCTTAGTCGCAATAGTCGCCTAAATGACTTCAAACTGCAACTTCTTTTAGTATAATAATTATTATAATCATCTTTTGTCTAGGTATAACATCCAATTCTCTAAGCAAACATAAATTCAAACTGCTAAACTGGCTAAGAGTCACAACTACAATATCTCGCACAGTCAGTAACTTTTCATCAAAGTTCTTATGTAATACTTCAACATTATACTGAGGTTGTATAAATCACTAGTCACAGGTAGAATACTGCATGCAGGAATGGAATCCATACCTGAAACAAGACATAGAAAACTGGAGAAAGTGCAAAGAAGAGCTACAAGAATGATATGGAGTTACAAAGATTTGAGCCATGAAGAAAGGTTGGACAGGTGTGGACTAACAACATCAGAGCGAAGAAGGGGCTGAGGAGACCTAGTTGAATGCTACAAGATTATCACTGGAAGTTATAAATTGATAAAAAAAATGAAATGCACAATATAAATAGTGGGAACAGCAAGCTTGATGCATACGAGAACGCAAGCAGAAGCACAATCTCAAAAGCTTTCACCTCGCCATCCGTAAGAAATTCCTGCGTTTCAGATGTACTGAAATAGAACCATCCATCTACAGCGTCTAGAAAGTCAAACGCCTCGAACGGAGTTAGAATCACTTCATCTTCTCTGTGGAACGACAATTCCCCGACTTGAGCTGCATGACGTGAAGCTGGTGGCTCAAACACCATTAGTGTACCTTCCGGTCCGGCAGACTCATTCGCGATATGAAAATCCAGCGAGGCCGAAGAGAACGTCTTCCAGAAAATTCGCCCAGCACTCGGCGTTTCGAATGTGGGTCTGAGCCCGCGGTAGAGGATTTCATCCGGAGGTAGGGGATTGATCCTGGCCAGTTTTCCAAGGGCGGACATCAGAAGGGTAGTGTACACTCTGTACGGTTGCCAAATTTCGTTTTTCGAGGCCTCATTGTACTCTGTGTAGAAGGCTGTGTCGGAACTGTCGTCCGTGTACATCGTTACAACAAGGCATTCTGCTAGCGTCAAACCGGAAACACACTTGTTCAAGGTCATCGCTCTTTGGAGGTACTCGTACATGCGACTGCTCGATTTACCGGTCATGTTCCTTGCTTCATCAACCAACTGTCCCATGGATGTGGCCTCGTCCAGTGGACTCTTAACCATGTTGTACCACTCCCGGATGATGTTCAGGTCACTTTGAACGTCGTAATAATTGAGGCTGTTGGACCCAGAGGTCGTTGACAGCTGGTAATTGACAGTGAACGTGAAGAAGTAGATGAACAAAATGACACTCAAAGCCACTGAGACTTTTCCACTGGATCACGAATACAAATATACATATCGCACAATCATATTCATATTACTATAATATAAATATTACATAATTATTTTATTTCACATTACTACGCATATATTTACGCATATTATACACACTCATGCATCTATACATATGCGTGCATACATATAGCCTATAGTGTTGAGAACCTAACCTCCGGCCTATCGATTATGTTTTGTCTATTAATAGTGAATAAGCTGGTTCTTTTTGGGCGCTGCAGAAATTTCGAGATTACAATTGTTATAATTTATATATCGCAATTACAGTGACGCACTAGGTAGCAACCGCTGGCACTCCAAAACAGATTCGCAATTTCAATCCTGTTAGCATGCCTATTACGGTGGTCCAAAAAACATTAACTTACTCAGAGTTGCTTCATGCATAACCCTCCGTTTGTTCTATGGCTGCCCATTATTACTTCTACCAAATTTGAGAGAGATTGATGAGTATTTAGAGGTCGCTCAAGGTCAGGGCATTTTCACCATATTAAGCATGGAATCGGTAATCTGCACTGAAGAACAAGAAACCGAATTTGATTTGAATTATATGATGCAGCAATGAAAATAAGAAAAGGTTCCAAAATGTTCAATTTTTCTATGGAAATACTATAACTTTTCTTGAATAACACATTCTATGTCCTATGTCGTCTTCATCAGCGTGCCCTTAGAGCAGGATGGATAGGTCTTCCTGCTCTGAAGAAGGAACTGCTGCTCTTCATTCTTTGTCAACGATTAATTTTACTGCTGCATCAAACCAATGGCTCTCCCAGCAGAGTCGCTTATAACTGGCATGACTAACGCTGCATTTAGGAGGTCCTAGGAGTGATCATCGCATCAATCTTTAGGATCCTTTACCAGGAAGCCCTGGGCCTTCTCTTTTCCATTCAAGTTGAGAATGTCAACGATGACAGTAGTTCTCTCTCTGAAGGAAGATGCAAGGCCAATGGAGCTGAGGGGTTCAGAAGGATATTCGAGGCATTTCACAGAATTGATGGACTGTGGGAGATGGAGGTTTGTCACCATCAGAGTTTTCACATCCACTCCAATTCTCTCGTCAAAGAAGGACAGGATGACCAAAATTTCTTAAACGTACCAGATACGCCTACCGAATGCGGTCGAGGCAGCCTTTGCCACTCTCATATTAAGATATTTACTGAGCTCCTCCAGTAGCAGTAATCGTTGAGTGGTGCTCTTATTTTATAATTTATAAGCAGAGGAGCTTCATGTCAGAACCGAACATAGACAAGGCTCACAAAAACTGTAGCTCCTTTAAACGGTGCTTCTCTTTGGCAGTTGGAGAAATCAGCTGCTGGAAAAAATATTTTAATGCTAAAGATGGTTTTCACCATCCAACGTGCATCATGGAATGCTCCTGGTGCCCGAAAAGAAGCTCTTGCTCCCTTTTCACCACCCAGAAGATCAAACTGAGTTTCAAGAATTCTTCGTAGTCTTCTCTCTGATGTGACCCTTCAAGAGCTGCCTTGCAGAATTTAACTGTTTCTTTTCGAAGAGCAGAAGTGTGTGCATCAAAGATGCCGTCGGAAGACACTTCATTTGTCGCCTGGTCAATGTGTGGCAAGCTTTGCTGGAACCTACTAAACATAGTAATGGCAGAACCTCCAGTAGGTCCAAATAAAGAGCTGAAAACAGCAGCAAGTGGACGTTCCATAACATGATGACGGCAAGCCACCCCTGGAGGTTAATTCTTGCTAATTCGAATTCTCAATAAAAGTCCAGGCACCATTCTTTAAGCGAGTATTGCTGACAGTGGTGTCATAGACTATATGCCTCGAACTAGACTCCGAAGACCCCAGTCATCCAGTGTCCTCAGGCAGGCTTCAGCTTGTTCATTACCAGTTCTGCAGGTAATTTCTGGAACTCCCAGTAATATTCTCTTCTCCGTCAGCTATGACTAGTACTGCAGGTCTGTCACCTGTTCTTCATGGTTCTTGTAGCATGATCGTTGGATGGAACTTTTGTTGGAAGATGGGACCCAGACAGTTTTTCTGTGCCCTTCCCTATCAGCCAAACTTCAGCACTGCTTCTTGTCGTTGCCACTATTGTGTTTATGAGCTATGTCAAAAACTCTTTAGTCTTTACAGTCAACTCTCTTCAATTCCTAATCTTCACAAATGCACTAATTAATCTGATTAAGTACAAAGTGTACAGTTCTTAACAGCAATTTTAAAACTTCCAACATTTGCATTCTGCATAAAAGAATTTAGTTAATAATGTTAGATTGGTATTTCTAAACGTCAGTTTAACACAACAGTTCAAAATTAAGTAACAAGCGGTTCTTATAATTTTTTAGTAGATAACAGTCAATAATTTCCACTATGCCCTGGTGAAGAGAATGTTTGGCGACCTTGAGCGACCTCTAAAAATGCTCCAATCTGCTTCAGATTTGGTCACAATCATTTCGACTGAAACATCTTACGTAGGTGAGGTAGAAGTAGAACAGTTTTAAACTTGTGGAGAACAGTTCTGCCAAAGATGAAATTTTACTATAATTGCGTCGTGGGCCACCATAATGCCTATGTGCAGCCCATATAGGACCCATGTTCCAATATTGGACCTGTATGGAGCCCATATACTGGGTCCCATCTAAATCCAGTATAAGCTGGAACCAATATAAGTTCCACCTAGGTCCCTATCTGAACGTGGGTCCAACGTGGACTGCCAATGTAAATTCCGCAATGGCATTAAGGTCCGTCAATCTAATCTAATAATCTCATGATCTAATCCGGTCTAATCTAGCTGAGATCTAATCCGTATCCACGGCTCCGTTGTCGTAAGGAATCGATCGATGGCACTTCTAAGCACACCGCACTCCTAAATCACAATCATTTCGACTGAACCATCTAGGCTATAGCTCCGTTTGGCTCCACTCTAAGATGATCTCATAGTTTTTTTACATTTTCAACCTAGGTTCATACTGTTCCAAATCAAAGCTTACCGTTTATAAGTAGACATTTCTGTAGTTTTGTGTGCCAAATTATCATGTAGGCACACGTAAGGTTTATTTACTATACTTAGTGAGATTGCAGCTGAGAATGAGTCATTAATAATTGCAGTTAGGCCTATCTATGGCACGCCTATAAACATCGATATTATTATTATAACTTTAACCGTGCGGTATTATAGGTAGAATTTATAAGCCAACCCAGCGCTGGGAAGATAATATCCCAAGATGAGCAAGAAATTGTGCCTAGATCGTGTATAAAATTGTATTAATCTGTTTTTCTCATCCTACTACGCTCATTTAAAGCGAATCTAAATCAGTCGAAAATTTTGCGAAGAACGGGTCGAAGACCGATGTCCAGCTGCCCCCACAGTACGGTTGGTCGAAACCTCCATTTTAGGGTTGCCACCTTTCTAAACTCGGAAGTCGGAACGCAATTATTTCGTGAAACATCTCCAAGACACATGTGGAATCAGAGACGGGAGCGCAAGTCGCGCAACTGAGTAGGCTAATTGTTTTAGTTTAAATGTCGTTATTAAAGATTTTACGTCAGGGACAAATATATTTCTATAATTTTTATTACATTATACGCTATCATGGTTCATATCCAACATTGATTTCTGCAACTTTGTAAAACTGAGATTCAGATTTTATCAAATAGTTTAACTTCAAGAACACATGCAGAGTCTGAGAAAGGTCAAGTTTTCAAGCATTTTAGTTATGCGATGATCATGGTTTTGATTTAAAACCGTATTTAAATTACTCTTTACAGCTCTCAGCAACGGTTTATGTCGTAAAAACTTCTAACTTGTCATTTTAAAATTTGTTTTTTCAAGCAGTTCAGCTTCCACAGGTTCAACACGCATTCTGTTACGCTTAGGGTTGCCAGACGTCCGGCAAAAGGAGGATATGTCCTCCTTTTTGGCATCATGTCCTCTGTCTGGCAAGCAAAGCTAAAAACCTGCAAACTGTCCGGCTTTTATGTTTGTTGTATTGGGCTATTGGACTTTATTTCGTGGCAGTTTTTAACGACTTTACACGAGCATGTTGCCCAGAAGTTCCCCTCGGGCCCTACTATAATATAGGCTTGACTTACTTATTTGCTTGACTAATACTTCAATCTTAAATCATTGATTGTGTTGTAGTGTATTGTATTTAAACATTTATAAAGCGCCTCTCACAGTGCACACCAATCAGAGGCGCTCCCAGTGCGAAAGTCCTCGAGAATAAAGACAAGTTTTGAGGTAGCGAAAAGATGTAGCAAGGTAAGAATGAGCAGTTCGTTGAAAGTCTCCCGCATTAACAGTGACGTTGATTTTTCTAATTTTGCCAAATGCAAGTTCTTTCTCAGAGTTGCTTAAAATTTGAGATTTTTTCTTCTGTATTCCTGGACACAATGGCAACGTTGAAGGAGTGTTGTCCTTGATGAACGCTCAATGGCCCTTCATGACTCTGTGGAGGGAATCATTCTTACAGAGTACAATATGAGGAATGTTTTTGTGAGAAGTTCTATGCGTATGCTATGTTATTGGTAACGAGGATTTGCTGCGGAAAGTTGGTTCCTCAGAGAAATAGGGCCTACTACACGCAATCAAGAAGGTGCAATTGATTTGCTGAAATATAAATACTTTTGCATCATTATGATTAAAAAGCCTCAATTGATTTCATCCTGCTTTCCAATGTGATTTTCTTTCTCTGTTACTTTGGAGACCCCGTGACTCCGGAGTCTAGAGTGAAACATTCAATGCATCCTCCTATGTCCTCCTTTCTGGTATTCTGTGTCCTCCTTAGGCTATCCATGAATCTGGCAACCCTAGCTTACGCTCGTCAGTCCATCGGTTCTTCTCTATATTATAAATGAATCTTTCAACTGGAGCATTGCTCACTGGCAAGGACAACAAAAGCTCAATAAGTTTTTACATATCATATTTAACTTCGCCTGCGTTATAAATTTATAGTGGTGTTGAACAAATATAGTCGGCCTACAGGTACGGGTATTGTGTTTTAATTAAGCCACTACATTTTGTTAGTTCGGTCACAAATTTGAAAGTTGGGACAGTTGGCTGTCCCGATTAGGTCAAGTTGGGATGCGGGACATTTGCCTCAAATCGTGACTGTCCCGACAAAATCGGGACGGATGGCAACCCTACTCCATGGCCACCGGAATTCCGATTGGAGTACTTCCTGTCTCGGAATGTCGCCTCAATGTTACTGCGCTCAAAACGAGACAACAGTGCACGAACTGTTGGCATTGTCTGCTAGTGCTGCCTTAATATCTGCACCTTGGATGAATTGAACGAATACTGACGCAGGGGTTCAAACGACTCTAAGAACAGCGATACTACTAATATAGTCGTAATATTGTAGTCGAAAATTTATATGGCGTCTCAGTTTAGTCTCTCCCCGAAGAGGCGCTATATAAATCTGAATGCAGTTTGAGATCCATAACACCGTCTGAACGAGTTGGTCTACATTGTTGTACAGTGTTTAATCTAGCCCCCCCCCTTTTTGGGGGAGATCAAAATTGGTGGGGTGAACGAACTAGAGCTAGAAGGACGATCGCCAGGGAAGGGGTTTGGGAAGGGGATATGCCACTCTCCATTTTTTATGGAGAGGGGCATATTCGAGGAACGTGCATAGGCGAAAATCTGTAGTTAACTTTGGGAGGACAGACTTTGGGGGGTCGAGTTTTTGAGGCCTCAGTCAAAACTTTTTTGGGGGGACAGTCCCCCTCTGTCCCCACATGATTTACGCCACTGTTGGAAACGTGGGCGTCTGCGGGTCTCAGCTGTCCCGACTCCCGCCTTCTGCCCCACCTCATGGCAGAAGTTTCGTTTCTAATTTTACAAAACCATTGGAAAACCCATGCATGGGAGTTTTCAGAATGCACAGAGCTTCCTCTATCTAACAGATACCGAACAGATACAAACAGAGCTATAAAATACGGATAGTTATTTGCCAGATGGATGCATTTTTGTAATGCCGTCGTTAGTGACCGAAATGGCTGCGAATTAATTAATACCAATTAACTAATATTTATTATTAACGAGCTGGAGCCCTGGGTAATGCAACGCTTTGTAATGTAGTTTGATGGGATGTCATGTAATGTGACATAATGTGAAGCAATGTGATGTATTGTAACGTAATTTGATGCATACTGACTTAATGGGATGCATACTGCATCCCATTAAGGATCCTGAGTGGCCGAGTGGGTTGGTGCCCGCTCGCCGCGTCGGCGCCCCGGGTTCGCTTCCCGGTCGGGTCGGATTATCAGAGATTAATTTCTCGGATCTTTACTGCGGGTGGCTCGGTCGCATTATAAACGTGGAGTACAATACAACACACAACACATCACAATACAACTGGGGCGCGGTGGTGTAGGGGTATGTTCGGTGCCTTGCAGCGGGAGGGTTGCGGGTTCGGATCCACCTCAAAGTCGCTGCGTAGGGACCCTGGGCAAGTCCTTCACTCGCAATTGCTCATGCGCTTCGGCGTGAAACTCCGATTCAGCGTTCGCGCAGTAGTCGGGAGCGCCTCTGAATGGGAAATCTGGTAGGGGCGCTATAACAAGTGTTCAAATACAATATACAATACAATACATTACTTTACAATACATCACCATGCGCCGAACTGTAGCTGCAGACAACCGCATATTAATTTTTATGCTCGTGATTTACTTTCATTTGGCCTTCAGGATATGGAGTTTTGCTACATCTGTAAGTTGCACTAGCGATTCGTTTTGTAGCCTCCTCGCCAACTGTGTTATTAATATTTGGATTTACTATTGTGACTTTTCTTCAACCTTTGTCCTGTTTTTAATCGAGTGAAATGCTATAGGCCTAAACGATGAATGTAAGCGTGCAACGAACACACGTGACCAGTTGCTCAGCCTGCGTACACAACCATTGAGATGTATAATAAATATTATATAGCACTAGAGGTAGTATCTCGTATTTATGTTGAAGTCGGCCGATCAAAACGGCCTTGACCCTTAAGGAAGTCAAAATTAGCATTGCCTGACGTCATAATCGAGAAATCGACGTCATCATCGACATCGACACATTACCAATTATGTTAATTATGCTCATCCTCGTATCACGAGACATGCCTGACGTCATGCACGCTTCACTTCACAGCACAACTTCAGCTGTGATAGGCTACACAAAATGTACACATCTATCTAAGATTATCTATATTTAGAATGCCTAGCCAGAGGTCAAGGTCGCTTAGCGATTATGACTTCACTGCGGCGTGCAGGAAAAGATACGTAATGCTCTCTCTAGCGCCTATAATATATCTCATTGTACACAACGACCACTTTTAATTAGTGCATTCGTACACACGATTACTCATCGGCTCGCTAATTACTATCGTGCTGAGGCGGGCAACACTGAAATCCGACCCCAGTGTTCATCATAACTGGCCATTCTTATCATCTCGGGCAGTTATCCTGTCAGGCCGCTGCATTACAACTCAGAAAGCCGGGTTTTTAATTATTCATCCTCGTATCACCAGACATGCGGTTTAACATTACACACAATCTGACCTGCTTCAGAGGTCTGAATAAACGCTCTGTTAACAATAGGACCGATTATGCAGGAAGAGATGCTGCCCTGACTGAAACTTGTCACGAGTACTCTGACTGTACATTATAATAGGGTGGATTGAAAAAAAGAAAATTAGATATATCCGAAAAGTAATAGCAACCAAAAGTTGCCTAATGGCATGGGGTAAAAAAATGTCGATTTTTTTAAATTTTAGTGTCTTCAGCCTTCCCAAGAGGGCCAAAGTTACAAAATAGCGGTTTTTCGAGAAAATTGCAGGTTTTCTTTTAAACTATTCTAATTTAAAACTTATTAACTGCCATTCATTATATCGCTGGATAGAGCTCTTAAGACTGAATAAAATTGTATATTAATTTTCAGAATATGCCCATATTTGTAGACGTTATTAACTTTTTCGCGACATGTCGCTAAGTCTGAAAACGGTTAAACACTAATAACTTTTTTATCCGTCGAGATATTTCAACCGATAGTATGTCATTCGATTCAGCTCTGAACTGACTTTCTAGTGGTACAGAATTGTTTAACAGGACACATTTTTTTACAGTTTTGTTTACAGTTTTAGTATAGCTTTGTTTGCAATCTTTCATTGATTCTGTTTTCATTTCAACTGAATGCGTATTTTGTCCGATGAATTGAGCGCTAGGAGCATTCCATTTTGATCGTGAATAATTGAGAAATGTCGAAGTATAAAAGCTACATTGCCTACTCGTTCTAAGACATAGTTTTCGATGTTTGAACAGAGACAGGAACTACAGCAGACTGTTCTACCCACGTATGAGAAATGTATCTCTGTTCAACTGGTCCACTACCTTGATCTTCATTCTCTAATGCCTTCTCTTCAGTCTCAATATAGGATGTCCACTCGACGAAATCTCTTATGGTGAGTCTTATATAGCAGATATTATTTCATGCTGTGGACCTCCTTGGCCATGTCACTCTACTCTCCCTCTATGACATCAGTACCGCTTTTGACACTGTTGATCACACTATCCTCTAAGTCGTTTGGGATTTTTGACTATGCTATTCTTTGATTCCATTCATTCCTAACGAATTGCTATGTTTCTGTAGCTTTCGGTCCTACCCGCTCTCCCTGTGTCCACTTATCTTATGGCTTACCTCAGGGCTCTGTCCTTGTTCCGCTTCTGTTCATCTTGTATACCTCGGATCTAGCTGGGGTTCTTGGTCCGCTCGGTGTCCTTTTCCACCAATATGCTAATGAAACGTGATCTTTAATTCATTCTCGATCCTGTCCTCTCTTTGTCACTATCTCAAGGCCTATTGTACTTTAGTTTATGCTTCCCATAGCCTTTGCTGCCTTCGGTCTTCGGCCTGTGGCCACTTGGTTGTCCCTGGAATGCGTACCTCTACGGCCCAGTCTATATTGCATATTTCTCAATTGCGGTATATAACTAGAGATGATTCAACTGCGCCTATACCTCTATTTTCTGCACTCCTCTGCATCCAATACTGTAGTATTTCTTAGTCGCAATAGTCGCCTAAATGACTTCAAACTCCAACTTCTTTCAGAATAATAATTATTATAATAATCTTTAGAATAGGTATGACATCTAATTCTCAAAGAAAACATAAATTCAAACTCCTAAACTGGCAAACCCGGGCCATGTTCTCCATAGGTTTCTTCCTCCAAAAAAGCTGTTGGCCTATTCCCTTCGACCCCGGTCACATGACCGTGTTTTACCTTTAGCTAATCATAATATGAAAAAAACTTTTATAGTTAGAATGCTTTATTCATATTGACTATTGATTTTTTATTGTTTATTATATATGATGTATGTACACCAGAATGCGGATTGCAACTGGTTCAATAAAGAATATACTTACTTACTTACTTAAAAGTCACAACTACAATACCTTCAACGGTATAATACTGAGGTTGTATAAATCACTGGTTAGATCATAGGTATTGAATACTGCATCCAGGTATGGAATCCATACTTGAAACAAGACATAGAAAAACTGAAGAAAGTGCACAGAAGAGCTACAAAAATAATTTGGGGCTACAAGGATTTGAGCCATGAAGAAAGGTTGAAAACGTGTGGACTAACAACATCAGAAAGAAGAAGGAGCAGAGGAGATCTAGTTGAATGCTACAAGATTATCACTGGAAAAGAGGCAGTGCAGTGAAAGAGGCACTTTGAAAGTTTGAATGAGCACCCAACATGGCGACTCAAGGACATACAAGGGCATACATTATTTAAGAACCGAAGTGAACATTAGGGCAGAAATTCTTCAGTGCAACAGTTGTGGACGTGGCTATGTGAATGAACTGATCTTATGGATGTTGACTTGATTACGACTGTTTTTGATTGACCGTCAGTTATTGCCTAGTGCTTTAATGCATCGGCTCTACAGAAGTCGCAAATTACTACAAATGCAATATAGAAGTAGTGCGAACAGTGGGTTAAGTGCGATCCAAATTGCACTCATTAACACAATGTCAAACTGTTGCTCCTCGACCTCAGTAAGAAGCTCCTGCTTTTCAGATGTACTGAAATAGAACCATCCTTCCAGAAAGTCAAACGCCTCGAACGGAAGTAGAATCACTTCATCTTCTTCGTAGTACGACAATTCCCCGACTTGAGCTGCGTGACGTGAAGCCGGTGGTTCGAACACCAATATACTTTTTCCTTCAGGTCCGGCAAACCCTTCCGCGATCTCATAATCCAGCGAGGCCGAAGTGAACGCCTTCCAGAAAATTCGCCCAGCACTCGGCGGTTCGAAGCTGTGTCTGATCCCGCGGTAGAGGGTTGCGTTCAGAGGTAGGGGATCGATTCTGGCCAATGTTTCAAGGGCAGACAATAGCAGGGTACTGTAGACCCTGTATGGCTGCCAGATTCCGCTTCTCGAGGCCATATTGTACTCTCTGTGGAAGGCTTCGTCGGAACTGTCGTCCGTGTACATCGTCACCGCGAAGCATTCTGCTAGCGTCAAACCGGAAACAGTCTTGTTGAAGGCCATCGCTCTGAGGAGGTACTCGTACATGCGACTGCCCACTTTACCGGTCAAGTTTCTTGCTTCATCGACCAACTGTCCCAAGGACGTTGTTTCGTCCAGTGGAGTCCTGACCATCGCGTACCACTCCCCGATGATCTGCAACTCGCTCTCGGCGTCGTAGTAGCTGACGTTGCTGGACATCGAGCTCATTCACAGCTGGAAATTCAACGTGAAGAAGAAGACGAACAAACTGGCACTCCAGGCCGCTGAGACTTTTCCACTGGTTGAAGCAGGAACACGTACACAAAAATATACATATCGCACAATCATTGTAATTGTAATTGTAATTGAACATTTGTATAGCGCCACTCAGAGATTCAGAGGCGCTCCCGACCCAGGTCAGTGCTGTCTGTTACAAATAAGATGGTCTTCAGACGTTTCCGAAACAGAGGGAGAGGTTGAGGAGCTCAAAACGCAATTTATGCGGAAGGTGGTTCCAACTAGTGGGGTCGACATAAGCAAAGCTTCAGTATTGAGTAGTTGCACCACGCAAGCGAGGGACAACCAGGAGGCCTCTGGTGGTCGAGGGCAGAGCAGAGCGACCATGAGGGAGTGTAGAAACCGATGTACATAAGGCCTGAAGGTATGAAGAAGCTACCCCGAGCAGAAGGTTGCGCATAAGTGTGAGAATTTTGAACTGAATGCGCTGGGGCACAGGAAGCCAGTGTAGAGTTTCCCGAATGAAGGAAGATATGTGAAAATACTTCGGGAGACCACAAATAAGGCGGGCGGAAGCGTTAAGAATTGACTGAATATTCATATTACTAATCATTCATTCAACCCAGTTTGTTGAACCAGTTCATTACATAATCAGAACAGTACAATCATAACAATAAGCAAGTATCCCACTTGTTTGACAGAAATTATAACAATTGTATGGCGTTTATCGGGTAAAAGAGTGACTATCTGTATGCTTTGTGTTGGAAAAATGAGTTGAATTTCAATTTGAAATGTCAATTATTTAATTATAACATGTCAGGTGACTCAAGAATATACCAAAATCCATCAACTGTGGCACTTATGCACGTATGTTAATAACCAGTAGATGTTGTTGCATGTTTGAAGTCAATATTATATGCTTGTGTTGACGTTTACGCCAGACAACAGACCAGTATGTGTGTATACTATAGATTATAAACATTGCATGTCAAAATTACAACGTCTTCTTATGCAAAGAATTAGTTTGATTCGGTGACTGCCCCTGTGCCTTGGAATGATGTCAGATGTCGCTACGTCTATTATTTCTGTACTGTTCTTCTCTGCGTTGCTAATATAGAGCAAAAGCCAATATTATTATGTGTAAAGACTTTGCAGCTGAATTTCAATCCTTGGAAGAAAGGACAAGATGTCATGTGAATGAGGTTATTTGGATAGATTTTATATCTTATAACAACCAATAAGGAGTCTGAAATGTTGGTATATATATATATTTATATAGCGCATACCATACAATTTGCGTCTACCATAAAATTTGACTTTATAATGATACATGAACGTCAAAGAGTTATATTCTAGGAACAAATATTGAGTGTTTTCAGTTATACTTTGTACAGAATACAGGTACGTCAAGCGAAAGCACAGGTATGTACACATTCAAATGAGCAGTCTGAAATACATGTGCGTGTGCAGAGGTATGGCTGTGTGCTGTTGTCAGTCAAGCGACGCAGTATTTGGGCCATTTGGTGCAGTGATTCAAAGCAAAATGAGTGAATGCACTGTTTGCATCTGTTAGGCAGTCACCGAATCTTCTCTCTGACATCTATTCTGCTATGGATAAAACCCATGTTTCTCTTTTAACACTTTTTGATGCCTCTTCAGCATTTGATATGGTAGACCATGATATTCTGTTACTTCGCCTTGAAATTTCCTTTGGTCTTAGTGGCCCTCCTCTTCGTTGGTTTCGCTCCTACCTTACTGCTCGTACCCAAATGGTTATTCTAGGAGACTCTCGCACCTCATGGGCTCCTGTTAAATTTGAAGTCCTCAAGGATCTGTGCTGGTCCACTTCTTTATATCATGTTTACAGCTGATATCCCTCTTCTCTTTGCTAAACACTTGGCCTCTGGTCACCTCTATGCTGATGATGTCCAGGCCTTTGTTCATGGCTCCTCTTCTAAGCTTCAACTTTCCCAATCTATATTGAATCTCTTTCTTCTGAACTCAATTGTTGGATGTCCTCTAATCGTCTCTCGCTCAACTCTTCCAAGACTCAATTGATCTGGCTTGGCACTCGACAGCAGCTAATTAAACTTGATTACGATTTGCTTGCCAAGAAGTTCCCTCAGTTTACTTTCTCGACAAATGTCCGTGACCTGGATGTTACTCTTGACAATACTATTTCCTTCTCTGCACATATTTCTAATCTCTCTCGGTCCAGTTTTTATCACTTGCGGCGTCTACGTGCCATTCGACGATCTGTCCCCTCACCGGTAATGGTCTAGCTCCAGGTTCTGGTTCCTCTTGAAGTCTAACTCATCGAGCGCGATCGATTTACCGATACACCAGACCTATGCTAGGCGATCGACCAAGGAGTTCGATCGATCGATCGCCTCAAATGAGAAGCTCTGCTGAAAACCATCTAGTTCCGTTCAGATCCAATATAAGATAATCTCGTAAATCAGTTTGTCTATGTTTAACCATATTGTTTCAAATCAAAGCTTACCGTTTATTTTTGTAAGTAGACATTTCTGTAGAGTTGTGTGTCAACACACGACGTAACTGTTTTTTTTACAATTCAATTCGTGAGAGTGCAAACCAGAAGGACCTCAAGTGCAATTATCTAGCACCCGCCCCTTTTTAGGCCTAAACATAATTAGCCTATTATAATACGAACTAATTAACCGTTCGCTATGGGTCGCATTTATAAGCAAACAGGAAGATAATCGGTCATGATGAGGAAGAACGTGTGCCTTGATCGTGTATAAATTTGTTATTGTCATTGTCATATGCTAATTTAAATTGAAGCTAGACCAGTTGAAAATTCGGTAAATTCAGCATAAAATCATGGTTAGTTAGTTCAGCGATTTTTTCCAAAAAATAATCGACCTCATGGAGAATTTGAAATATACTGCGGACCTTGAACTTTGATTAGAAAGCACTTTATGCCTATTTCTGTAGATAGCTCGTAAATTGATGTTGCCTAAAGGGGATTTTTATTTTTTGGCATACCAGTTTCCATGATGATTTGAAGATCTAATGGAATTTTCATTCTAGAATTATACATGCATACCAGAACACAGTGTTCTTCCTTGGTTTTTCGATGAGTGTGCACTGCAGGGCCAGCACAATGTGTAACTGTGTGTGTATTGTCTAATGTGTGTATTAATGCGATTGTGTATGTATGTATGTATGTATGAGCACTTGTTATAGCGCCCCTTCAAGATTTCTACTCAGAGGCGCTCCCGACTACAGCGCGGACACTGAATCGGAGTTTCACACCAAAGCGCATGAACAATTGCGAGCGAAGGACTTGTCCAGGGTCCCTACGCGATGGCTTGCGGTGGATTCGAACCCGCAACCCTCGGGCTGCAAGGCACCGAACATACTCGTACACCACCGCGCCCCACAATATTATATAGTGTCATATATTATAGTAGCAATTATTGCGTTTCCATGACCCCATTGTAATAGGCCTAAATGTGTATTAATTTCTAATGAAATATATTACGTCACACATCTTTTAAAGTTGCGACCCCTAGACATGATACAAAATATGAAAATGAATTATTTCATTAACCAGTTGATGAGGGAGCTTCGATTTATCATTGTCTGGTTGAGGCAACTGCGATTTGCCCCACCCTATTATACAGTATTCGACCAAGATGAGCAAGACAACAGACAAGTATGTGTGTATAGAGTATCTATGCACACATACTCTGGACAACTCCTCTGATACGACGCAGCGCACGTGAATAAGCTGGTGCCCTGCGCTTAACTATGGAGTAGTACATTGGAAATTTACAGAAGAAATTATCACGATTACGATGATCGCTTGGGTATACAAATTTAGCTACTCTTGGATGGAGTGTCAAAATACGGTTTTATTATTATTTATTATTTTATTATTAAACGAATTATTTCGTTTTCTATTTTACTGCTTAAAGACTGATTGATACGAAGAAGAAACAAGCAGCATATTAAACAAGTTGGTCGACAAGAGACGTCAGAAATAGTCGGCTGAGTACGTGTTAGATGTAAAAGGAATTCACTTCCGGTTGTGCCCAACCCACCACTAGGTGTCGGTAGGACCTAAAAAAGTGGAGCTTTTCTCGACCTTCTAAGAGATTAGGATTCGAACTCGACGGGAAGCGGCATCTTACAATAGTCTAATCCCCATAATGGACTCGAGGTTTCTGGCTGAGCCGCTCACTTCTACGTAAGGGTGGTACGAGTTCAGATCTAGGCTTACTTCCGGGAACGACGAGCCAGGCTGGCCAAGTGGTTTCCCCGTGGCCATCGAACAGACGGCGATCATGTTTTCTGCATAGTCGTGGCCCGTTTCGAATCCTGCAAGTCTGCCTATATTATTCCGTTCTGTTTCCTAGAGCATCAGCACATAGCAATCGGTCAACTACTAGTCCCAACGTTCCCCCATGATTTTATAAGATATCTATACTTCTTCGTAGCTCTAATCTCTGTTCCTCGTGTCTCTTTGTCTGGCGCTGCATAAATGAATCTAGCCTCTGTAGGGCTACATTCTGTTCCGCTTCTATTTCTGTCTGGCGCTGCATAAACTCCTCCTATCTCTCTGTCTGGCGCTGCATAAATGTATATAATCGCCCGATGGCCAAATACATTGCGGACTAGACTGACCAAAATAGGTGTCTCCCTACCTGCCCTCACTTCCTCAGAGCGCAACATAACTTCTTACTGTTCTCTCGCAGGAGAGTGAGACATTGTCAACAATCAAGTAAGCAATCCATTAGACAAACAGCCAGTTTCAGTTTACTTGTCTGTATTATAGCACCATTAATATTCACACATTCACAATTGATTAACTCGGCAGTGCTACAGGAATGATTGTAAATGCAGTTCTACAAAAATGATTATAAATGCAATTCTGCAAATGATTATAAATGCAGTTCTGCAAGAATGATTATGAATGCAGTTCTACAAGAATTATTATGAATGCAGTTCTACAAGAATGATTATGAATGCAGTTCTACAAGAATTATTATGAATGCAGTTCTCTGGAAATTACTAAAGCACACAAAACTATTCTATGAACCGAACAATTACTACACTTCCTACTGAGTAAATTCAATTCAAATAAGAAAATAATAATTTGACTTCCCCAGGTGAGACTTGGCTGTTTCCAATCCGACGGGAAATCCAGTTTTGCTTGACAGCGAATATAATCCATAGCTCCAGAATAGTGAAGAGACAAATCTAAAGTTTCGCAATTAATCCAACGGAATTTTCAGTTGATGTCCAACCTACTCGATTTAATTTTCGACATCGAAACTATCACTTTATTCTTCCTATAGGCCTACTTATACTGAAAGATCTACATACAACAACCTGACCAATATAATTTCTGACAGACTGCGCTGTTAGAAACTATCGCTTCAAACGATTTACGCTAAATCGCAGACTGTCCTTTCTTAAACAACATTATGACTGACATGGGCAGGCAGATCCTTCAACAGCGTAAGTGACGCATTTCCAGAAGACGCGACCTTAAATAACAACCTCAGCGTCCTTGGGTGGCCTTCTTCTGACTCATCCGGCTCCTTGCCGAGTGCACTGTACGTGGAAGTCAATCCAGGATCTCGTAGCATCAACTTCTATCGGTAAACTGCGATCAGTCATCTGAGGAACAGTTCTTGGAATCCGTCAGGGCTTCTGAACTCGCGAAGGTCATCGTGACCGTTCGCCTCCTGTCCAAAATAAACCACTGACCGTGTTATTCTGTCTTATATATTTAAAGTAGGCCACAGATCGTTTCTTGCTCCAGATGTTCTAAGTGTACCAATACCGACTGCTAATCTCAAATCTCAACATGAAAATGGAGGCTCACTAAAACCTTCCAGAAATAATGGCAGCCTCATCTCAAAAAGTGGATGCCTTGCAAGGGAGTTCTACTTTCTTACAGATGGCATTCATAAAAACTCAGAATGTGCTTCAAAATCAGTAAGAAGCTCTTGGGTTTCAGATGCTTTGAAATAGAACTCGCGACCTTCGGTGCCCATGAAGTCAAACGCCTCGAACGGAAGTAGAATAACCTCATCTTCTGCGTACGAAGACAATTTATTTCCCGACTTGAACTGCGTGGCGTGAAGCCCGTGTTTGGAACTCGAATAATATTCTATTAGGTCCGGCAAACCGTTCTTTCGCGGTCTGAAAATTCAGCGATGTGGACGCGAAGGACTTCCAGAATATTAGGCCACCTGTCGGCGGATCGAGCCTGGAACTGAATCCGCGGTAGAGGGGTTTACTTCGAGGTAGGGGATTGGACCTGGTCAGTTTCCGGAGCGCGGACATCAGAAGGGTGAAACCCTGTACGGTTCCCAGTTTCCGTTTGTCGAATGCCTATTGTATTGTCTGAGGAAGGCCCGGGTATCACTGTCGTCCGTGTACATCATCACCACCAGACATTCCGCCCGCGTCATACCGGGCACAGACCGATTCAAGTCCATCGCTCTTAGGAGGTAGGCCTACTCGTACATGCGATTGTTCGGTTTACCGATTTTGTTCTTGACTTCGTTTGTTAGCTGTTCAGTTTCGTCGAGTGGAATCCTGACCATACTTGTACCATTCCCGGATGGTGCCCAACTCGCTTTTGGCGTCGTAATATTCGATGCTGTTAGAACCAAAGACCAATGACCACAAATCATGCTCAAAGTAATTGAGACTTTCCACTGGCTGAATCTAGGACACGTACACAAACACACATACACATACACAAGAAAAATAGACGGTACTACAAATAGAGCAGCAATTTTTAGAGTCAGGGCGTACAAATCTAGCCTTTTTGTAACATGTAGTAGAAGATAGCCAGCCTGGATAGAAGGGCGTCTAAAAACTAGGCCTTGCCCTAGTTTTGCAGGATGTTGAACTCACCAGTAAACTGGAAGAGAAGAAGTAGGTCAAGCGAGGCTTTCTTGTATGCCTACGTAGGGCGTCTGTGCTCAATTTTCAATGACGTGTTCTCTGTGGTTGTTGTGGGAAGCTGTTGATGAATTCTGCAGTGTTGGGGTTTCTTGTAACTAGGTTTAGGCCAATTGAAACGATTTCTTTGACTCAAGTTATATGCCCGTCGGCAGTGCTCCCACTCAAGATGGAGAGGGTTCCCTCCTTGTCAAATAGTATGTATATCGCCGGGTTAGTTAGCTAAAAAAAAGATATTAGAGGTTTCAGTCCCGCCGATTTGGCATCAAGATGGTAGGATACCTAGGTAGGATACCTAGGAGGAACTTTCCTTGGTAATTCAAAGAGCCCTGCGAGAGTTACAGACTGAGCGGACTAGAGTTACAGATTGCTCTGATTGCAGAGTATTTTATTTACTTAAATTGTTTTCTTTGGACACTAATGATAGACTGAGTGCAGTTCTGTTGGTTGCAGTGAATCACTGTGCGGAATCAGTTGATATTGAATCTTATATGAAAGATTCTCAGTTATTTCCTAGTCCAACTGTAGTAGGCCCTAATGGCTGATCATTTTTCTGAAGAGGAAGAGGTTATCCAGTAGTTTAGGTTGGTAAATTATTTGAATGTCTTCAATGCCGTACTTGACGTTGGTAAGTAAACAGTCTACCTATGTCCATGATAACTATCATTAATCTCGCTTCCGTTTCATCGAGGTATTTTTTCATCAATCCAGCTTCCATTTCATGAAAAAAAGACCCAATTTCTATTTTTTTTAATATTTTTCATCAACGGAAATTTTAGTATAGCAAAGAACTATTCTTATAGGTCGAGATTCTACTTACGGAAACAATTATTTTAATCATCCAACTTCTATTGCATCAATAACTTAAGTTTCATGAATCCAACTTCTGTTTACGGTGAAAAATTATTTCCATCACCTCAGCTTCTATATAAAGACAGAAATGGTTTCATCAATCCCACTTCCATTTAGGGAAACAATTTTTCCTCAATCAAGCTTCCATTTAATTTGACAATATAAAATAATTTACCAATCTAAAGTACGCGTTAACCGAGGAAGAAGAGCACGAGGATGATAGAGCTATGGTAACCCTATAGAAGGATTAATCCACGAAAATCAGTTGTTACGAGCTGAGCTCCTAGAATTTAGGTGACTTCCGTCTCTGAAGTCGTGCGGTATGTTGGTCGTCCTGATCACCCTAGAAGGCCTGGATCTTAAAGGACTGAGACGAACCCTGATTCGTTGGGAGAACGGGTTGACTTCAGCCCGAAGTCCGTGGATCTAACCTTACACTCTGGCACAGCCCCGATTCCCCTGTAAGACTGAAGGGTGAAGTCGACGATGAAGATAGCTCCGGGGTGGAACACAAGGCACTGCTATCTTTTCTATTGAAGCAGCCTTAATGGTAGGATTCAATCCCCGTTACGACCTAGTTTCTCAAGCAAATGGTAGCGCGTGCTACCGTAGCTGACATGAATAATGCAATGACTTTACTAGCTTTGTAAGGACAAGGACTTCCTGGCGTAGTGCCAGAAGAGCGTAAAGGGCGTACCCAAGACTTTCTGAAGTAGTAGCCTACCTCTAGAACGTAAAGGGCGTACCCAAGAAGTCTATCTTATCTTATCGATTCTAATCTATCCTATCCCAACCTAGTCTATATAATTCAAGTCTGAACTAATCTAATCTAAACTGAAATCGGTACTATACCAATATTATATGTCGGTCTGATCTCGTCCTCTACGGTGCCTTTATCGTCTGTGTGTCTGTCAGTCTGCCTGACTGTCTGTCCGTCTGTCTCTACCAATGAGATATTATTATCACCGCTAGAGGGAATATGGCGTATCTTCCCTTCGCTAATTTTTGAAGCCACAACCATAGATATAATAACACCTTATCACGAGCTCAGCAGTTAATTTAAATTGAAATGACGCGTTTTGATTGGTTGAAATTCATGGACGCAGTCAAGCTTAAGCGATACTTTAATTTCTTTTCGAAGCTTACGCCTTGCAAAAAGTACAACAGACACAAAATAACAACTTATACATTAAATAATATTCCAGCGGCCTCGTTTTCGGACTTTAATAAGTTGCTACATCCACACACTACACAATTTAACTTCGATCGTTTCCGCCATTTTGTATAGCCCAAGGGTCAAGGCCTTTTGAATCGGCGGCCTGAAAAAAATGGCCGATCAGCCCTCTAGTGATATATTTATATATTATACATCTCTATGGTCTCTACTTAACGAGTAACATTTGTGTGATCAGCGTCATTGTGGGGCGCGGTGGTGTAGGGGTATGTTCGGTGCCTTGTAGGCGGAGGGTTGCGGGTTCGAATCCATCTCAAGCCGCAGCGTAGGGACCCTGGGCAAGTCCTTCACTCGCAATTGCTCATGCGCTTCGGCGTGAAACTCCGATTCAGTATCCGCGCTGTAGTCGGGAGCGCCTCTGAGTAGAAATCTTGAAGGGGCGCTATAACAAGTGCTCATACATACATACATACATACGTACATACATCGTAGCGCGAGGTCCTCTTCGGATCGCTTCCTACACCGCTCTTATTGACGCCTTTATCGTAATTCAGTTTTAATGAATCAATCGACGATCGCTTCTAGGGAAGGCAAAGCGAGTGCTCTCCTGAATTCCAGAAATTTCGACTGAACCATAGATCTCGCATAGCTTCAATCTAAACTAATATCACAATTCAGACTTTTTTAAATCTTTCACCAAAACTGATATTATTTCGAATCAACTCATACCATTCATCGCTAGAAATTGTGACAATTTGTGGCAGTTTTACTTCCTAGATGGGTGAAAATTTCACAACTGTCCGTTTCGTCAAGTTTTTCGGTTTTGTACCAAAAGTCAATTAATGTTACTGAAACTGTGTATGATGAAAGTGATTGAATTGGTCATGTAGGAAATGTGCCTGTTTACGCTAAATTTCCCTTATATTCCAAAAAAGTTACTTTAAAAATAAAAGTTGCCAAGTAGGCTAGCTTAACTGTCGTTACTCTAATGATTAGAGTAACGATAGTTAACCCAGCCAAACTCTTGTGTTTCGAGGCAACTAATGTAACAAACCACTGATTTTGTTAGTAAATAGTAGTATCTGGATATAAATGATAAAAAGATAGTAAATAAGCAATTTTGAATTGTAAGTTGACGGTTTATCCGACTCCGTTTAATGTACATGTCTCCGGTGTAACGTTACTCTAATGACCCGTTACTCTAATGACGAAAACACCATAAATTCGTCGTTTTCAGTATGATCGCTAGGAGGTGTCAACGATGATGCTAGTTTCTTAACATAAGTGCCTTCATTCAATAACAAAAAGCACTAAACCCATTATAAAAGGCACACATCTTTTCTCCAGTAACCCGTTATCTAATGACACATAACGGATAAACGGAATAGTTAGACATAATTAGAAATACTTCAATTTATTTGCAGGAGATATTTTACGGAAACGCAACCAACGCTGACATCTATTTATATTACTAGTTCTATGGATTCATAGACATTGCCTTCAATCGCTTTCATTTAACAAAAATCTTGGTTAAGAGTGTGGCGTTACTCTAATGACAAAAAGTGGAGACATCGAAACTTCTCCTTATCTGACAGCACTAGGAAGTGACATGGGAGATTAAATAGTGCTATTCTGTACGTCAGTGCATGAATAAGCAACAGCAGATACCAGTTTGTCTACAGAACTAATTTCAAAAGTGAAAAAATCCTCGCAACTCCATGTTACTATGCTGAAAGACACGCCGATTTCGGGGTACCCTATAGCCTTTTTGTTTGATTATATCTTCCAGTAATCATATTCACAATAACTCTGCATTTTATATGACCGAAAATTGAATGAGCTGGCAAGAAAACACGAAAGAATGGATTAATATAACTAATTTTACAATATAAAATGTGTAAAACAGCGGAGACATGCATTCGGACAGTTGTGAAATTTTCACCCAGATCACAGTTTTGTATTTTCACTTCTGTTGTAGGTCCAATCATGCTTTTAATGACAGTGAAGATAATACTATGATCGTATCGTGTTGTCCTAAAATTAGCCAGGCTAATCCCAAAAACCGGATCTCATGTGCGACTATATATATATATATATATATATATATATATATATATATATATATATATATGTAATGTAACAAAACATTTATAAAGCGCCACTTAAGAGTCTCTCAGAAGCGCTCAACACGTGGCCATCAAACAGCTGAAAAAATGCGTCTTTAAGAGTTTAGAGAAAACCATATAGCCGCGTGCAGCACGCACAGACGGCGGAAGAGCGTTCCAGATCCGTGGCGCCGCAATCGAGAAGTCCCGACGAGCACAGGTGGTGGTTCGAAACGAAGGTATCATCAAGTCATTTCGCGAGGCAGACCGGAGAGCCCGCCGACCAGTTTGAGTGCCAACTGGAAGGCACAGTTCAGCAATGTAGTCCGGAGCAGTACCAGTCGTAGCCTTCCAAACCAGCGTAGCAATTTTGAATTGCACACGATCAGCAACTGGAAGCCAGTGGAGCTCACGTCGCATGTAGTCAGATATGTGTGAATATATCGGTAGATCAGCCAGCAGTCTAGCTGCTGCATTCTGAACGAGCTGAAGTTTATGAAGACGGAACTCAGGCAGGCCCAGGAGGACCCCATTACAGTAGTCAAGACGTGTGAGGACGAAGGAGTGTATTAGCACAGCCGCAGCGCTTAGCGACAGCGTTCTCCGTATAACTCGGAACTGCCTGAGGTCATAAGAGCTAATCCTGGAGATATGTGATGGGGGATGACATCGCAACACTGGAGGCAGATCGCGTTTCATACTTCCATCAAACGTGTATCAGCCAAATTGCATTGCACTATATTACATTACAATGCGAAACATTAATTTACATTGGTTCATATTACATTGGGATATCGGAATCCAGCCTCGTTGGGGGTTGCGATCGAAACAAGACAACAGCGGACGAACGGTTGGCATTGTCTGCGACTGCTGCATTAACACCTGCACCATGCATGAACGCACTGAATGCAGACAATAGCGTTCAAACTACTCCTAGAACAGCGGTACTACTAACGTTGTCGTAATTGTAATCGAAGACTTATAATATTATAGCACCTCAGGTTAGTCACTCCAAAAAGTGCGCCATGAAACTTATTACATTTTGGGGTCTATTATCCCAGCATACATTGCCGTAAACGGTAAACATTTAGCGCTCGCGGCTTGAAAACCTCTGGGAACCACAACACTAAATTTAGTGTAGGCCTAATAGTAGCTGTAATAAAAGCAATTGTAATAAAGCGCCTCTGTTCAGGGGCGTCCACACCATGTAAACTTTGGAGCAAATGCTCCATCCCAGAAATAGGGGGAAGACCTCGTTGCGAAATTAGGGGAATTCAATTTTTTTAATGTCGTATGCGAAGGGGGGTGGAGGGGGTAGTTGCTCCAAAGACTTAGGGGGGATAGACGCCCCTGCCTCTGTTGAGGCTCCCCTGAAGAGGTTTGTCAATTTGATTATTATTAGATAAGTAAGTGAGTAAGTTAGTAGCAGGCACTTGCATCTGCAAGCATTGTTTATAACGGTTTACAATCAAAACCGCGCGCCCACAACCGCGCCGTTAAATACCGCGCACCCATAACCGCGCGGCTAATCACCGCGTGCTATTCATTATGTCGCCGATCAAAACCGCGCTTCTAGTGAAGTTCTTTATTGTAAAACATTTTCGTAGGTAAAGACAATTCCTTTGAAACAATAGTTCAAAGCTACTATGATCGAAATCAACAAATTCCTACCTCCAAATTATAAAACGGATCAATAATAATAATTGAGTCTAATTGTGCACTTCAAAGAATTAGCCACCGCTATTCATGGCAAGATTAGGTGAAGTTCTTTATTGTAAAACGTTTTCGCAGCTAAACACAATTCCTTTGAAACTATTATGTCAAAGCTACTATGCTTTAAGCCAACTCAGCCCTCCCCAATAAAAGTGGGAAATCACTGCAAATCACAGAGAGGATGGGACAATAGGGAAGGGCTTGGAGCTTTAGCCCCCAACCTGAAATCCTGGCGCCTCCACTGAGTGGATGACGAGGAATCAGGATAAGATTTGCGAAAGATCAGTATTTTCAGTTTTGATTGAGAGACCTGGGGACAGATAGAAGTACGGAAAGAGGTGAGGTTTTGGTGAGTTCGTAGGAATTCTATTTTTCGTAATTCTGACGGGAGTTTAGGCTATTCCAGAGAGGCAGAACTGTTATGACGTTGGAGCGATTTGTTGATAGGTATATTCGCTCATTATGCAAAACAGATTGGCACACCGCAACCTAGGACAATAACGATGATGATGATGATGATGATGATGATGATGATGATGATGATGATGATGATGATGATGATGATGATGATGATGATGATAGTGTAGCATCCGGTGCGGTTTAATTTTCCTGTATCGTATCATAAGTAGGCCTATATAGTCCTACAGACGATCTATAAACACTGGCTGGCGCTTTGTATTTGATGACTGCTAAAGCAGTTATTGACTTATTGTGCTATTAACGACTTTTATGTCATAAATATTAAGCGTAGGCTAATAAACCACAAGTGGTTGTAAAAAATGGCAAAATATGGGTCTATTGTTATAGATCATATCAGGCATAATGTTTAATTTTATCCACCTTAGGTCTATGGCCTACTGTAATGTCTGAGGTTGGCTCACACCACTTTTAAACACTTCCCGGGCCTCTGCCGTTATAGCGGTGGTGCGTGAAGTGCCCTCACTGCCCTGCGTGATGGTCTAGTGGTTAGCCTGTCGAACTGTCAATCGATAGGGATCGAGTACATTACCGCCAGTGCAGAAGTTTATTTCGGGATTTCTGCTCCACTTGAGCCAACTCAGTTTTAAAAGAGTACATTGACCGTACACTATCCATACACTCTCCATATATTGTACACTGTCCATGCTGCACAGTAACCGTCTGATCGTCCCACTGTCGGTTGGACGATCAGAAGAGGCTGGCCGCTATAACCCTCATAAGTAAGTAAGTAGGTAAGTATGCCGAGGCTAATTATTATGGAGTCGCTAACGTATCATACCTGGACTGCATCTCGTGGGGTTAACTTATGGGACTGTTCAGTATGCCCATGAAGATTTGATGGGACCGATATGGTCGCTTTATGGGTCCATATGGAAATTGGATCCCGTGCCTGTCAGTAGTGTAGTCCTAAAAAATTAAGTGGGGGGAACGCCTGCATATTGAAGTAAGCAAAAAGTGCAATCTTGCAAGAATTTTGCATAGTGTGAGAAAAAAGTGGGGAACGGCGTTCCCCCCCCCCCCACTACACCACTGGTGCCTGTCTCATGTGGGCGGAAGTCTTATACCATAGGCTACGTAGGGCATCTGTCGGTCATATTTATAACTTTATTTATAAGCCTATGGCTAATTGGCTATTGACCTTACTACCTCTCAATGACTCTCACCAAGGGTTAATTACCAATGACTGGTTTTTCCTAATCGGTCTTTCGCTCTTTAAAGGCGTTTCATTTCCCCGGGGCTTTCGTGCTGAGAGCGTCTCTGAATAGTTCATTCGGCGAGAGGCTCTGTTAAAATTATTATAATAAACGATAAGGTATTGGCTTTCTGATATGCCATTGAAACTTTATCTGATTAAGAGATTTATCGTACTTTCCTCGAAAAACTTTGGTTTGGCGCTTAGAGAAAGTGCCAGATTGTTACATCAATGGCATTACAATACGTTGACGCCCTAAAACTGCAGTGCCTACATTTTTGAAATACCACTCATAACTATTCATCACTCTTCTGGCCCAGAATAACATGAATATTCATCATTCAGTTTCCGCCTCTCTTGCATATCCGTATACGGAGAGGAAGCAGCAACGGTGATAGGGAATTTCTAGCGGAAGGAAATCGGTTTTAGAGGATCGTTAGAGGACGCATAGCAACAAAGATGGCCAGCTCCCCAACGAGTACAACTCTGAAAAAGGATAAAAAAGATGAATCGCTTCTCGATAAAATCGGAACGATTGGACGGAAAAAGAAGGTCAAAGAAGGTGGGAATTTTCAGAGGGATACGTTCGAAACGTTCGTTAGGATGAGGAGTTTACCAGTTGCGATTATCGTAACTTTGGGATAATTCGCAAAGTCTGTCAACAAGGAAGATGATGATGATGGTGTGAAGGACGGATTGGTCCTAGTATAAAAATTTATGTAGCGCCCGATTTGGTTATCGCTTTCGACTGCTGTTGATGATAAGGGCGACAGGTGAATATTTGGTGTAGGATGAATATTTTGTTATGATTCTACCAGGAGCTGAGGCAGTGTGAAAATGGTGATTGTGGAACAGATGTTTTGCGGTGTGAATTTTAGTTTTTAAATGGCATCGCCATTTATCAGCAAAGTAAATTCGATTGTTATCATTTGACTGACTCGCTTGCACATTTAAGTAGATCAATTATTTGTGTTCCTGTTTCAGTCCAAGAATTGACCGAGGAAGGAAAAAATGCGATCGAGTATCCAACAAGTCCCACTTTTGATTGGGGTCCGGAGTTTTACCGCTTGGGTAAGTCCACTTATTAATCAGATTACTTTAACTTTTTATTGAGATTAAATGGTAGTAGAATATTGTATGACATTCGATTAGATATCTGTTATATATTTAAATGTTTTTATTTAAGATCGTTACAGGTGAGTATTAGATCGGTCTTATTGTGTCATTTATGTGGTTGATCGAGTGTGTTTGTTGTCATTTTTAGAGGAGAATGAAGAACGATCTTTCATTGATCCTGTGTCCAAAGATGATCCAAAGTTAAAGGAATTGATCCAGGTGAGTGCCAGATCGAATATCTTTATCAACATCATTGCATTTCAGAATTTAAAATGTGTATGTGTGTGTATATAGTTATTTGTATTGTACCTTTGTATGAACGACATGCCAAAAGGCACTAGATCGAATTTTTATTATCTAACTGTGCTATTGATCTAATCAGTGTAATTTTATCAATCTAATCTATTCTGGCATCCTCTTGTATGCTCAGATTCTTATCGATTGGATCAACGATGAGCTGGCAGATTTTCGAATAATCGTCAAGGATTTGGAAGAAGATTTGTTTGATGGCCAGATTCTTCAGAAACTCATCGGTATGGCTTTAGTTTGCTTAACGGGATGATTGGCGTATGATTGATGTCATCACTTATTGATTGATTGACTTGCACGTTAATTCACTGCATATTCACTTACTGATTGAATCATTGTTTACTGATGCCACTGATTGATTCATTGACTCACATATTAATTCACTGAATATTCACTCACATTGAGTGATTGCTGATTGATGCACTGTGATTCATTTGCCTAAAGATTCACTAAGTCAGTGTCTTACTAGACTTTGTAAACTTAGTTCGTTAATTCTGAAACAAACTTAGTCGACTGATTTGTTGCTGCGTTCACTCACTGATTGTGTAATTCAACGAATCGACCATTTCGCTGATTTTGTACTGAACTGCATAGTTCTGTAATTTCCTAATTCACTGATTTTGTAATTCGCTGAATTGCATAGCTCAGGGATTTCCTAATTCACTGCTTTCCTAATTCACTGAATTGCATAGTTCTGTAATTTCATAATTCACTGATTTTCTCATTCACTGAATGAATTGTTCAATATATTCCAAAATTCACTCACATCCTAAATGACTTGTTTATTTTTGTTCTAAGTAACTGACTTGCCTAAATCACAGATCATCTAATTCACATAATTTCCTAATTTCCTGATTCCCAATTCACTGAATTGCCTAATGCACTGATCTACTCAATCCCTGCCTACTGTACACCATTTTAGAACACAGTTAAAACGGTATTTAATGGAATCACTGTATAATGTATATGTAACATATGATGAATGGTTGATATATGTATAACTCGTGGGTTTGTATGTACTACTGCACGAGCATCACCCCTACATATCTTCTCTCTGACACCCTTTCTTTACTGTTTCGATTTATGCTTTGATGATCAATGTTACTGTATTTGGAAATAGTAATGAGAAAGGGGCCAACCTGCCAGCAAGACAATATTGTTTCTTTTGGATTTACCCATTGACACCCTGTTGCAACCAATGAACTTGTATTTGGTGATCAATAAAGCTTAAAATAAAGCTTATAATCTCATTGGTTCGCGTTGACAGAGAAACTTGGGAACGTCAAGGTAGAAGTGCCGGAGGTGACGCAGTCCGAGATCGGACAGAAGCAGAAACTGCGTGAGGTTCTCGACATGGTCCATCGCCTTCTCCAGCTCACCCCGACGTGGATCGACGAGAAGTGGAGCGTCGACAGCATTCATGCCAAGAACCTCGTCTCCATTCTGAATCTCCTCGTCACGCTGATGCGCGCCTTCAATGCCCCCCGTCGACTGCCAGAAAATGTTGTTGTGCATGTTATTTCCATACAGGTATATACTTGTTTATTTTAAATTTATTTATTTATTTACATATTCATGTACTTATTTACATATTCATGTATTTACTTACATATTCGTGTATTTATGCATGTATTTATTTTTGTTTATTTATATTTGTTTATTCATTTACATGTATGTGTTTGTGTGTATTTATGTTTTTTTATTTATATTTGTATTTTATTTACTCATTCATTTATATATTTTTGCATTTATTTATGCATTTATTTTTTTTTAAATTTATTTATTTATATATTTATGTATTTTTTATGTATTTTTACTTTATCTATTAATGAGTTTAATTATTTATTGCACTTATTACGTGCTTGAGGTCAGTATATCTGAAGCAGAGGCTTGAGACAAGTGGTTCAAACAGCGTGTTCAGGGTCATTTGCAGAGTCCATTGAGCAGGCTCAAATCCATCATCACTGGATTGCATAACCAGTGCCCGACTGAGCCATATGTATGTATGTATCTGGACATTTTTGTAGCACCTTTCCCAGAACCTATGAAAAGTGAGATTATTTATGTCCAAGTGAGAATTTGTGTGATTTATGTCGTTAGAGTGTGTTGATGTTTTACCTAAAATTTCTCGTATTTAATTTGACGTATATATTGAATCTGTTGGGGAGATTTTTCAGACGTTCGCCTGAGATTGTTAGTGATTTAATTTATTCTGTAGAAATGTTAATATTTTAAAAAAATTTCATTGGTTCGTTTTGTACCTTGTAAACATGATTGTGTTCTGTGTTAAGAAACGAGATGGTACTCTGATTACACGAAAACTCATACGAGAAATCACGCGAGCTAATGAGTAAGTCTTCTTTCTTCCGTCTGGCCCTTCCTAAGTTCTTAAGCTTGGTTTTTCCCATTGACTGCTCTGGAATATCCCAGGTTTCAAAGTTTTTGAGTTTTGAAAGTTTTCTGACAGTTTAATACCATTAACTGAATTTCGAATGAGATTAATCAAATACACGGATATTTATGAAATACGGATACTAATTGCACTTTTGTGTATTAACTGCATATTAGATATTAAATTATGAGTTTAAATATTAAGTACTTGTTAAACATGAATATTAATTGCACATTTGTGTATTAATTACATATTGGATTGTAATGTTTATTCCGTTTGCAGACAGCTGTTTGTATTTACCATCAATTTTTTATTCATATTAGTTTCGGTAATATTAATTTTTCTTAAAACATTCTGTTTTCAGAGATGTTGGGAGTAGAGCAGGTGAGTGGAAGCCAATCTTACTGACTTCAAACAAGTTAACGGCTTGCATTCACATTTGAGGAATTTAAAAAATTTTCTATAGCAATTTTTAGAATTCCTCAGATGTTTTAAGTGTTATCTGTTCTGATCCCTTGATAATATATTCTAATTTTAAGTACTGGTACTTTATATACATTTGAGCTTTACCAGTAAATACTTAAATACAGTGTACTTACCCTATAAATATAAATACTTGATCTGGTAAAATTGATTGCAATAATGACAGGTTTAACAGTCACTTGTTGATTAATTGGTAATTGGTTTGGTCAGTTTTTTAAATTTGATCTATAAATTGAACTGGTGATTGTTGGTTGATTGAAGGATTGGTGGTGGTCAGTTGTTAGAATGAGTTCTGTCACGCAACGGATCTAACCAATTGAATGATGGATAAAAAAATTGAATTGATTGTGTGTCTTTTGAACAGAGAGAGATGCATTCGATACGCTGTTTGACCACGCGCCAGACAAACTGAATGTCGTCAAAAGGGTTAGGGATATCTTCTTACAACGTCTAAGGAAATTAATGTATGGATTTGATATTATATTTTATTATATTCACAATTTTTTACATAATTTTATAATCCTTTGCGTGAATATATTATAGAGTGAGTAATTGATCGAATAATATCTTTAGTGGCTGCTTGTAAATATTCATTTTATTTTCAATTAATAATTGTGTATATTATTTTTTGTATTAAAAAAATTGTATTTTGTTGTTTTAATTTAAGCTAAGAATTACAAGTGTATTTTGCATTGTTATGTTGCAAATTTTTTTGCAAATTTTACAGTCGCTGATCAACTTCGTCAACAAACACTTGAACAAGATCAACTTAGAGGTCACAGACCTCGACTCTCAGGTCTGTTCCTGTTTGTGTATATCAATTAATCAATCAATCAATGTACTTACATACACACGCAAAATATATACCGTACATACATAGATGTATGCATCAGAGCACTTGCATAGCACCCTTTAAGTAACTCACAAGGGCACTTGGGAACGGCCACTTAGAAATGCCGAACAAAATGTGTCCAATTCGAGCGGAATACGTTTCCTGAACTGTTGAAGATGCTTGTTATCATATGTCCGGTGATATGTACAGCTTGCCATTCTGCCTCGTGTGAAGTGTTAATTTATACCCCCCAAGGCTAATTACAGTTACTAAGAGTCGGTGCTCCGAATTTTTGACGACTTCAGTTTCTTAGCCTTGGCATGTGAGAGCCTCGCCTTCGCCATCTGATTGTTCAACCAACAGTGTATTGTCTATGTATGGTAATTGTCTTATCGCCGAGTTCACTAACGAGCACAAATTAGAAGAAATTAAAAAAATCTTTGTGCTGTGGATGTGACCTCTGGGCTTACAGTCCTACATGCGAACCACTCGATAATTTTATTGTGCACTATCTACTCCAAATCAGCTCTAGAATTTCCTTGGGTGCAAAATGCCGAAGAGTAAATTGGAGAAATGTATAGAAAGTAATGGCAGGGAAAATATTTTTTGGACAGTTTCATGACGGCGTGTTCCTCGTGCTGCTGATGGGGTTATTGGAGGGATACTTCGTTCCTCTATACTGCTTCCATCAAACACCAACATCCATGGAACAGAAGGTCAGTCAGTCAGTTAATCAATCAGTCAACCTTTTTGCTATCATTCAATTCAATCAATTATTGTGCCATACTCTGAGAAGTCTGCTGTGAAGGCCAGTCAATCAACCAGTCAATAAAGCATTGTGCTTTGACCTACAAAGTTTATTGTGAAGGTCAGTTAACCTGTAAGTCAATAAACCAGTCAAATCAATCAATAATTGTGCTACGACCTACAAAGTTTATTGTGAAAGCTGGTAATTTGGTCAGTCAATCAACCAGCCAATCGTCTTATGTCAGACCTAAGAAGTTTGTTGAGTTTGGATTGAATCAGTCAATCTGTCATACCATTAATCTATCAATTGGTCAATATAGCATGACCTGAATAGCTTAGTTTACCTGTCATAGTCGGAATTGAGTGAGCCTTCCTATCTGTCTCTTTGCCGGTGCATATATGTGAGTCTGTCCGTCTAAACATCACAATCTTGAAACAGACATATCTTATTTCCATGACTGATGGGTTAACACTTCAACAATGAGCTGCATTGGTTTTCCAGTCACTTTTAGAAACACACTCATCATTAAAGCGTTAAACGATTTGGCTGTTCTAAATTCGACCTTCTAACCAATCCCTCGCCCAATCAGTAATGGTTTCTCCGAAGAGTTTCAAATCATGTTATTTTAATATGTCTCACATCATTGACATGTGTTTTAACACGTTTCAGGTGCATAACGTGTCACTTGCATTTGAACTGATGGAAGATGCGGGACTCGCGAAACCAAAAGCCCGGCCAGAAGGTGGGTTTGTCAGAGTTGTCGGTGTTAACATGTATGTTCCCATCTGAAGCATAATTATGTTGGTCTGATACTGATTTTCATGCATGTAGATCATGGTGAATGCTTTTAGGTACTTAAAATAAACCTTCAGATAATAATAATACTGAGACTGATGTAGTTTGACTTATTATAATGCCTTAATACTGATCTATTAGCTGGACACTTGATGAAATATCTTTAAATTAAAAATTTTAATTGGCCGATTGGATGACTATTTTTAGTGGTTCGAAATTGAATAAAAAATTTAAATGTACCTAGATTTAAAATAATTTTGTTACTACTGATGTATTGTCTTGACACTTTATAAAATGCCTTCTAACTACGAGTTTTAAGTGGCCAATCAAATGACTATTTTAGTGTTTGGATTGAATGACAATTTTTTTAATGTACAGTGACTTATACAATTATCAGATTTACCCACGTAATGCCTATTAATAGACAAATCCTGATTGGTTGGTTGATTGCCTATTTTTAGACATCGTCAACGAAGATGTCAAGTCCACCCTTCGTGTCTTGTACAATCTCTTCACAAAATACAAGAACATCAGCTAATCGAGTTGCCACGGCAACACGATTCGCCGTTTAGGACTGATATATAATCCAGTCGGCCTTCGTAGATTTCTGTTTAACTTCGGTGTTTTCGTTCGACCAGGTGCAATGTTGCACGCGATCCGGTTGCGACGTGCGAGCGCAGCGTTGCGACAGCTGTTGTGCCGTTGTTTCGGAAGTAGATGTTGTATTGGTTCTCCTGCTATTCGTACTAAGTCTGTAGATTGCATTTAAGCTTGCTTTTTGTAAGATTAATATAATTAGAGTATTTTGTGTTGTAACCACGTTATATCCACGTATTTGGTTTCTTTTTATTTATTTTAGAAGACTGAGGAACTGTTTTTTAATCGTGTGGACAGAGCAATCGTTTTCTAAAGCACACTCTAACATTTCTAAATATTTGTCGTAACAATTGTAAATGTTTTACCTATGCAGATTGCAGTGTAACTTATAAAGGTGTATGCCTAACACAGGTAACTTGTAGTGTGAGCAGTGTGTAAATTGGGTAACGGGCCATCCATTTAGTATCTACGCAGAAATCTGGAAAAATTGGCCCACTCCCTCCTTGTATGCACAGTTGCACGCGTACTTTTTTATACACCCCATCCTGTGTACGTATGCTTGATGCACGCCAGAATCCAATAGAACGGTATATATATAATCCACACAGAAACAATAGAGGATTAAGGCCAATAATAGACAAATTATTATCGACGTTTCACTCCTCCCGTTTCCTATGTGTACGTACATTGTCAGTACCCCCATATGCAAGCATATGCATTTGGGTTAACCCCTCCCCACCATGCATGTATACCAACATTACCAAATGGATGGCTGTAACTGGGGTGGATAATTTGGGTAAATTTTGCAAATTCTGTGGTGATATATCTGCCTGGCAGGGCATTTGACAAATACCCCCTGAAGAATCATTTTACATTGGATTGCATCAGGTGTGTGATTGTGCAACCACGGTTGGGATGATGTACCTAGTATGCACGGTTTTTAAAATAAACTAATGCAGGGATGGTTAATGCACTTGATAGTGTTGTGTAGTAGGCAAAGGGTTTCTGAAATGGTTATGGTTTGGTTTTAGCTACATAGCCAAGGCATATATATAGATATATATACAGGGTCTAGGACATTTCCCCTCTGGACATTTCCCCTCAAAGTTGAACTTATGAAAATAATTCTTTACTTTAATAGAAGTTGGAATGATGAAAGAAATTCTTTCCTGTTTTCCTAAACGAATTCTATGCTTAAATAGAAGTGGGATTGATGAAAGAAATTCAATGCTTAAATAGCAGTTGGATTGATGAAAGAAATTCTATGCTTAAATAGAAGTTGGATTGATGAAAGGTCTTTGCTTCAATAGAAGTTGGATTAATGACGGTTATGATGGACAATGTCTGAGTTACCTACTTTAACTCTTTGGGGAAATGTCCGAATACCGTATATACAATGGTTTTGTTTACACTATGTAACCAAGGCGGGATATGCTGCTTCCAGAGAGTTATGGATATGATTTCATTTAACTACATAACCAAGATTTACGCATTTCAGTTGGCCTGAAGCAACATATAGCCATTCACTTGACTTGTCAATGTGAAGCAGACCATGATTGCAAATGTTTTCAGATGCTAATCCAAGCAAACATTAATGCTTGAAACCATTTTCTTTGTCAGGAGCACCTCTGAAGACTTTCTCTGCTAGTGGTGCTATATAAATTCCTGATTATGAACTATTTCTTAACGAAAAATTAATTTACGAAGGAAAATTAATTGCAATCATGGGTCAACTACTCTCGATGTGCGAAAGATTTGTAATGTTACAAGGAATTTCAAATATTTTAACAGAAGCATTGAAGCATAAAATAACTTTTATTTTCATCACGGTTTTCTAATTACTGGTTTAGCATTAGCCAAACGAAACAGTCTGAGAAACTGCTGAGAACATCGGCAACATAGTTAAGTTGTATGGTTTATGCTATGAACAGTTAACAACAATTGTCTATAATTGGAGATGATATCGGAATCCCAGGATCACCTGTGATCCTGGATCGCACGGATGCTCCTATATCTAAGGATCAGATAAATTTACCATGGATCATAAAGCGATCGACTTACAATCGAGCTATCACAGACTCTATCTTCCCAATCACAAAGGGTCATGCAAATGAGTTCGATCATTGCGCCTATAAACAACTTCAACTATTAGAACTGTAGAATACAACAAAGTCTCATTCTTTTACTGCTAAAGATCAAGAGTGAGCGAGCACCCACAGTTACGAAATGTCATCACAGGTTCCAGCTAGCTATAAAAGAAAAGCTCGCACAAGTTCAATCTTTCTGTTCCAGGTAGCTGATCAAAAGATTGAACAACTTCAATGTTCCAGCTAGCTAATAAAAAGATAACAGGTTCAATCTTTGTTCCAGCTAGCTGATCAAAAGATTGAACAAGTTCAATGTTCCAGCTAGCTGATCAACAGATCACACAGGTTCAATCTTTGTGTTCCAGCTAGCTGATCAAAAGACTGAACAAGTTAAAAATCTTCCTGTTCCAGCTATCTCACACAACTTCAAACTTTACTGATTATTAACAACTTTTTCGGTCATAAGCAAAACATAAAAAAACGCAAAACGACTAAACTACTAACAACGGAAAATTACTGAGCATATGCCACTTGCGCCATCTGTCCTCCGACTAGACAATCCCTTGCAGTAAAATGGTGAAAAGATGAATTCCACGTCGGACATGTAAAGGTTAACTTTACAAGAAAATTGTGAACAAGAACTAACATGTAAAAAGTAACAACATACCCAAGAAACAGTGCTGGTAAAATGTACCTGCTGTTTATAAATAAATGTCCTCTGCCACAACTTGCTGATGCTATATAAATGCTTTTTTATTATGGCATTACACTTACCTTCTGTACCTGAACTTGTATATAATTTGTGGTTTTTACCACTTCCTCAACTCAAATGGTTTTACCACATCTCTCTGGCAGGTAAATCACTTGTATCATTTCTGCGAGCCAAACGGTGACACCATACGGTAAATCGGTTGTACCACTGCCTCAGACCAAACGGTTCTACCATGACTTGTGGGTAAATCATTATCTATCATTTCATTGATCCAAATGGTGCTACCATGACTTGCACGTAAACTGGTTCTATCAATGCCTTGAACAAATTGGTTCTACCATGACTCAGTCTATCATAGGTATATCAGTTCCTACTATTTCCTCATGAGCCAAATGGTTCTACCATGACTCTTATAAGCAAGATTTACCCAAGCACCTGGTGCTTAATTGGCATTACTCTGAATTTAATTGTGTATCTGTCTGCATCCTTTGCACAACAATGTCAGCAATTACCTGTGTAATTGCATAGGTTTGCAATTTCATAACAATACCAGCAATACTTTCAACACCTGCCTGGTATCTCTACCTAGACAAACCTCTAAGTTCCGGAATCTCTAGCTGGACACACCTGTTAAGCTTTGGACACACCTGCATGTTCTGGAATCTCTGTCTACCTGCAAGTTTTGGAATCTCTACCTTGATAAAGCTCTGGTCACACCTGGAAGTTCTGGAATCTCTTGACAACTGTTAAGCTGTGGATACACTTTCATGTTCTGGAACCTCTACACGGAAACACCTGTTAAGCTCCGATCATACCGAAGGTTCTGGAGTCTCTACCTGGACCCACCTGTCAGTTCTGTAATCTCTACTTGGGTGCATCTGCCACACCACTGAGCTGGCCCCCACAATGATTATGGCAAAGCTTGCCCACTAAACCTGGAAAGTAAATACACATGAAACAACTGGTTATAGATGCACCAGAAACTGCAAGACTAAAGCAACAGGTAAAAAACGTAGTATATCACAAAGTGAAGTAGAGCACACAGAACGGCTGTGTTGGTTACCCGACACCTCCCAAACAGAATTAAATCAATGGATCTGTAACTGGTTAAGTTTTGAGTTACAGAAACTATCCTGCCTGCATTTCCGTGGGCATTAATTGGGACCCATTTGGGATCTATATCAGGATATGGGCTCCATGTGGCATGTTGGCAGGGATATTAAACCTAGCTGGCCTGGTTAGTTACACTGGTTCATGTGTACATACCAAGCACCCATTCCAACGGGCAGTGGTGGTGAAAGATCTCGCCCGATCAATTCATCCAAAAATGAGCAGGGTCGAGGCCATATACGGTCGCTCTAGAAAACATGTACCTTTACATTTGTCTGCAATTTTGTGTGCGTACAGGGCTTAAACAAAATGAAATACGTAGAAAAAACATTTAAATATATAACATTGAAAAAAACAGATAAAAGAAAAGCAAAAATCGAAAGTAGAAAACACGCCGCACGCAGAATATTCAAGAAAAATGCACAGCCCTGGGCATCCCAAAGGAGGGACCATCCAAAAATCACCGAACGCCCAGCATAACAGAAACGTAGAGATCTTAGGAAATAGAATTATACGAAATTGCAACATCTCGAGATGACACGCTCAAATAAATGTCTAGAAACTACACACTAATGTGGTCAAAATTCAACAATGCACCATCAGACATATCTGACACCATCAGACATATCTGCACTCTCAATCCCACTGTCAGACAACATAAGCCAAGTATATATTTGTCTATATACACAAGTTAGAATACATATATATATATATATATATTCGTATGCATAGATACATGTATATACATGCATTGTATGTTGTTTCTCCCACACAAGTATATGCCGTCACCCATATTAATTTTAGTAGCATGGACTTAGGGTCACTTAAAAAAATGTCCATACGAGTTACATTATGCCACTATATGATACTGAGAATTACTGATAAGCAGTGATACAACTTCAACAATGAAATTTGAAAATGACTAGGTAAGGATTAGATCTAGTGCTTGAAATCTTCCCGTCTTACCACTGCTAGCAAAAGAACATGTCACACGTTAAAAAACTAAACACGTTACGAACCACAGACTGATTACTGCTATGTGCTAAAACGTCGATGCAAAGTCAACGAATAACGTGTGAAAACATGTAATACTGTCAAGAAGGTAATAACCGACTGTAACATGTTGTATCGTAACATGTTGACAATCGCAACGCAACACGTTAACATGTCAAGAGACTAGAAAAATAATCCGAGCACAACATGGTTGTTATCCAGCGTCACCAAACTAGGCTCAATAACCCTAATTCTGCTGTTTTATGGCTTGGTAAAGGATGCAACAATTATAATGTAATAATAGGTAGGGATGAGCCGATTGGCCTTTTTTTCCCGATTTCCTAGTAGTTGGCCTGCTTTTTTCGCCGATTCTGATTCGATTAATGGGCAATATTGACTTTTATTTGGTTCTAGGTGCTGTTTGTTACTAAAAACCCGACTGTCTGCCATTTTGATGATGCTTTGACTCACAATTTTATTATTTTACAAGGACTTTCAATATTTAGTATTAAATATTACTGTAGGAGGTCGCCAAAGCAGGTTACTATTTTTGTATTAATGAAAAAAGGAAAATTGTTTTTGGTCAAAAATATTAGTTTTTTGTAATTCTGATTTTAAGGCCTCGGATCACCGATTCCGTTTAATACCGATTAGTGCAAAAGCCGGCCCGGACCGATTTCCAAACGGATAATCGGCTCACCCCTAATAATAAGTAATAATTGCAGTCTTAATATTTGTTTCGACATTTTCAACTGCTGCATAGACAAGAGGCATAGGCTCCATTTCAACGCTTTACTTTAATGACAAGCTGCATTGGTTTCCCAGTCTAAGCTTTTAATACACTCTCGTCATTAAAGTGTGTGCTGCATAAAATTGAAACTACACAAAACCTTCCATTTTCTCATAAAATAAACCAATTGCTTTATTGTTATTATTTTTTGTTAAGTGCCATTATCTAATTATCAAGCATCAATCGATAGTGCTGAGCAACTGAGTATTTGACGGACTTGCTCAAGGTCCCTACACAGTAACCGTCTCAGGAGAGGAGGCTCGAACCTGTACTCTCCACGTTACAATGCCAGCACTCTAACCAATCTGATATACCCTGTCCCACAATCAGCTACCATCTCCCACCGTACCACGTACCGTACTTGAATATAACCGGGGCAAATGATGCTCGGTTTTGAATTCACTGAGAAAAGTTTTAATTGTACTGGAAGCAGTTTCCTATACATTTTCTTCATCAAAAGTATACACGTATTAATCTTAATATTTCATCACGCATTCGTGAATTTTTCACCAAGCTCAAAAAGTAATTGCTAAAGACATGAAATACTTCGCGAATGCACTAATAATGCAAAAAATGTATAAACAAATGCTGTACTTGATGAATAATTCACAGCTGCATGAATAATTAATAAACCTCAGAGGTTACTGAATTGCACTATCATGAATAATTAAGAACTGCATGAATATTAACGAGGACTACAACAATGTGCATCCCTCTTAGATCGAAGTGATATAATTGCAGACTCAATTCAAAATCTCTTAAAGCTGCACAACCTAGTAAAACAAATGTAAAGTAATTTCTACTATTCTCTGACTAGAGTTCTGAAGTAGTCAGCTGATAGCTTTCAACAAGCAACCCATTATGAAATCTCTTAAATCTGCACATCCTAGTAAAACAAATGTAAAGTAATTTCTACTATTCTCTGACTAGAGTTCTGAAGTAGTCAGCTGATAGCTTTCAACAAGCAACCCATTATGAAATCTCTTAAATCTGCACATCCTAGTAAAACAAATGTAAAGTAATTTCTACTATTCTCTGACTAGAGTTCTGAAGTGCTGCTGTGAGCTGATAGCTTTCAACAAGCAACCCATTATGAAATCTCTTAAATCTGCACACCTTACAAAAGTAAAGTAATTTCTAATATTCCCTGACTAGAATTTTTCAGCGCTGGTGAATAATACCCTTCAACGTGTAAACCATTAGGTCTAAGCATAACATAATGCTTCTGCATGCTATTCGTTCTTTGCAGCAACTTTGAAGCTTGGAATGTTTACTAGCCTGGTTCACCTTATGACCCAGAAATATGGACCCTTCCATTGACCTAGAAAAATGGACTCTCTCATGAATGGTATTTCTGCAACCTTCCAAGCGCTGGGTGCTTGTCCTCATATATAAATAAATAAATACCCACAAACAAAAAATTCATGCAAATTTCTTTGGATACTTTGATAAGTAAACTTCAGATGGAGAAGTGTAACAACTTCAGCGGGAATTGTTAGGCTTGGGAAACCCCAGTTTCTGGAAATTATCACATTAAGAAACAAATTCATCGGGTATTATTCGACTTGGGAAGCCCGAGTTTCAGAAAATTGTCACATTTGACAAGATAACAAATTCAGTGGGTAGTATTAAGATTGGGAAACCCCAGTTTCAGAAACTGTCACATTTAGAAACAAATTCATCAGGTATTATTAGACTTGGAAAACCCAGTTTCAGGGAACTGCAACCCCTGCAAGTTTCAACTGTTTTTCATAAGTGTCATCTTGTTGCCGTTTCCTTGTCCTTGAACCTTACGACTAGTAAAGAAGGTCACTCACCCGACATAGTTAACTTAGACTAAGTCACCTGACCACCGGAAGAAACATTCTGGAAGTCAGAGCAAACAACCGTGACGTCATAACACGAAAGCTGTATCTCTCAAACACGGAAGCATCGACTGCAATATCAACGAGTCATCCGAAACGCGGATGATCAGAGAAACGACGAGATGACGATCTGTCATCTCTGTCTCGCTTGTTGTTTATGGACGCGAAGGCGAGTCGAGAAGCCGCTCGCAGGCGGCAAGTTCGCGAACACCGGTAGCCAAGGATATGTTGTTGATGCAGGAAATCATGTAACACACGAGAGCGGGTCGCTCTGTGAGGCAACATGTTCGTGAAGCAGGTCGCCGCGCTATAACTCCTCCTCTGGCGGGGAGTTGTCTTCGGGAGGGCGTCGTTCGACAAGAACGTTCAGAAGTCTTAGGACGTGGTCAAGTTTTGCATCCATCTTGTTCACCTACAAGCGGAAATTTGTTATAAAACAAATCTTATCTGTAAAATCCTTAAAACGAGTGCTCCTGCCGAAATTCCACGACTAGTAATCTCCTGGAATCCATCTCTGCAGTCTGAGATCATCGGGTAAGGATATTTTGGCTGAGCCTCAATGTAGCACTGTCATGGGCTCTTGTGCATGCCATTCTGCTGCCCCTAAGGAATGGATCCGACTACCAATGTTGGTCCGATGCTAAAACTCTTTTCGTCTTTCCAGAAATGCCCCAGAACTCACTATTTCTCACTGCTTTTCAAACGCCTCGGTATTTAACTGCTCTTTCCCTGGCAACTGACAAACTGTGTCTAATAAAAAGGAATGACCAATTAGCTTCTATTATCGCCAAGGCATCAATAAGTGTTTGCTTCAACTAAAACTGCAGTTGAAAATCCAAATACATTCAAGAAGTTTGGAAATTGCCAAGAAATGGCCTAGTGGTGAGGGATTTGCTTCATCTAATTGATCAACGTCTAAAACGCCGTAATCAATCCATGAAAAATTGAGCAAGATAGTGTTATAATGCTTTCTCTGGGTCTTTCGCACTTGGAAAGCCTCTTATTGGTGTGCACCGCGAGAGGTGCTTTATAAATAGATAGATACAATACAATATATGATGGAGTTTCCTCTTGCAAGTTTTGGAAATGGTCAACTTAAGCATATTCATTCTAATACCTGTAGTAAATATGTTGGTGATGCTACCATGTTTCAGATATAACATCATATCTGGCTGATAACATCACTTAAGTTGGAACTAAAGTGCTCATCATTTTGACCAGCAAGATATAATTCGCTACAGATGCTAAAGGCAGATTTTGTGCTAAGTTCATTTGCCTGTGTTAGAAAGCAGACCCTTACACACCTCCTTTAAGTCTTGCAATTGCCCTATAAGCACAAGCAGAAGAACAGTCCTCCACCACAGCCCATAGTGCCAGTCCCAAGTCTGTGTAAAGGAGGAGGGTAACCATAATCATAGGAGTCAAAACAGCATCGTTAAACAGCAATTAACCAGAGCAGTCCCTTACACACCTCTTTTAAGTCTTACAACTGCCCTATAAGTAGCAGTAGAAAGAGCCATCACTAAAAAGAGCTGTATTATGCCAAAAACGAATCTTTGTCGGCGGCAACGGCCAATGTTGTCATAAGCTGCCGTTAAACTGGGGAACCAACCAACCATCCCTTACTCCAAATTAGCCCATCATTATTATAATGTCAAAGTGAATTAAGGTAGACGTCAATGGCCCTGGCAGCCATAAGATGTCATTATAATAATTATAATAATAATAATAATAATCTTCGTTTATTACTTCAAACTGACACACCGCAGTATGATTATTGTATTGTATTGTATTGTATTCAAACATTTATAAAGCGCCTCTCATAGGGTGAACCATTCAGAGGCGCTCCCAGTGCGCAAGGCCAAAGAGAAGAAAAAGGTTTTGAGAAAAGAAAAGGTGGAAGAGAGGTTGCTAGCTAGAATTCGAGAGCGAGTAGATGGAGACAGCGCATTCCAAAGAGAGGGACCGATTGAGGTAAAGGACCGGGACTGAGCCATAGCTGTTCTAGTATGAGGAACTAGAAGCTCAAGTCTGTTTGATGAGTGTAGTGGTCGATGGGAGGAGGCTGAAAGAGGCCGGAGTAATACATCAGCTAAATATTTTGGGGCAAGACCCCTTTGTGCCTTGAAGACTAGAATGGTGATTTTGAATTTAATGCGAGCAGAGAGAGGAAGCCAGTGAAGTTGTTCAAACATGAAAGTAGAAATGTGAGAGTACCGTGGTAGGCGTGCTATTAATCTGGCGGCAGCATTTAGGACCGACTGAAGAGGTGAAAGACGAACCTTAGGAAGACCAATGAGAAGAGAATTACAGTAATCAATTCGGGAGCATATGAAAGCATGAACCAGAGTGGTGAAAACAGAAGATGAGACAGAACGCCGAAAAGCCCTAAGACACCTTAAATGAAAATAAGAAGAACGTGTTCATAGTATGAACGGATGATCAAAAGTTATTACAAGAGTCAAATTTAACTGCATGGCAGCCATGCAAGATGCCCATCACGTCTTACTGCTCATTTGCTCATTTTTTACCAACACCACCTGGTGAATGAAAGGCTGAGTCGATCTATACAATGGACACTACTAGTTGCAGTCCTTAAGCTAATCCTCAGAGAAAGCCACGGGTATGAAATGCTGACGACTTCCCCTTTCTCAGCCTCGGCATACAAGATTGAGTGACCAGTCGTCACCGTCCCATCTTCCCACCGACAGTGTACAATCAGTGTACTCATTACAGCCGAGCTGGCTAGAGGGTGCAAGTTGTCCAAATCTTAAAACAAATCTCTGCTGCCCTGGCGGGGGTTTCAACACCCGACAGGTGCAAAATTATGATCACTATGAGGCGCAATTATGATCACCATAACTTATAAGGTGCAATTACCATTATTATGTGGTGTAATTTAAACTACAATATAGTGCAATTAAGATACAAAGCAATTACGATATTGTGCAATCACAATACCACGTTACACATCGTGTATCTATCCATGTTCCATTCCAATAATTTCATGAAGTTACCTGCATTTCGACTCTGGTAAGCCGAGCGACGACAGTCATCTTCTGCTTATCTTTCGTGCTGCTCACCATCCACTGACCAGGCTTCCCTAGAGTCTGGTCCAACCTTCACATAAACACAACATAATAATAATAATATTCGTTTATTCAAATCAAACTGATAAACCGTAGTATGATTACATGAAATAGTAGGAGCACACGATAACAGTCGGTTTTTATAACTGTATGACAGCCTGTTAGGCGCCGATCTGTCCTACTGCTGCTCATTTTACCATCGCCCCTAGGGAGTGGAAGGCTGAGTCAACCATCACCACATCCCATCGTAGCGCCGGTTTCTAATGCACATCTCAACACATAACATAGCAAAACATGAGTTCTCACAGCAATGAACATATCCACAACGAACAGTCTCAAACAGCATCCCAATAGAAGCAATATAATTAAACTGTGCAATGTGTGCATTCATTTAAGCGCCACTATGTAATGATGAAGCATCAATTGATGGCACTGAGCAACAGTGAGTGAAGGACTTGCTCAATGTCCCTACAAAGTAACCATCTCAGGGGAGGAGGAACTCGAACCCGAACTCTGTGCTACAAAGTGAATGCTCTAACCATTCAGCAACCGTGTCCCAAAGTGACTAATTACTAGTAATTTGCCACAAAGTAGTGACTAAATAACAATGGCCTACGTTACATGTATTAACACCATTGTAATTAGCAACTTTTATAGTCCCGGTGTCTAAGGCACAAAGCAACAGATGGCACAACGCAATCAAGCCACAGTCAGGTCAACAGCCGGAAAGTCCACTGAAACACAGAGGCAGTCTTTGGTGGATAAGCCAACTGAAACAGGCGAGGATTAATTTCAGACCAAAATGACACAAGAGACTATATCGTACTCACAGCCATTAAACCACCAGTTTCATCATCACAATCATTTGTAATTCGTATTGCAAATATAATATATAGCACCACTTCAAGAGACTTGTCGAGGTGCTCATGATCTAACAAAATGAAACCATGATTGAACGGAATGGGTTCAAGTGCCCGGTGTGCTTAAAGTTTTTGATTTAATTCAGTTGCAGTTTCAGTTTCAGTTAACTGGAATAGCCTCATTCCAGTTTCGATTACAGTTTTTCGGACTGATTTCAGTTTCTATTTCAGTTAAAGTTTTCACTGCATTTCTATTGCAGTTTCAGTTTTCAGCCAATTTCTATTTCAGTTTTTGACGTTGTTAAGCAAACTTATGAGCTAATGCGTGATATGAACATGTTCACACATGAAACTTCTTATTGAAAAACTGCTATTATGTTTCATAATTTTATACGAACAAAGAACCTTTCATCTTAAAGTAAGATAGTCTCAGCAGCGAAATAGATTTACTAAAGTCCTTCTACAACGCGCATAATTATTAAACTTAAGGAAAACACGACTTTCCAAAGTGCTACTAGTATTGTCTCTCTCTTCCCAGATGTCAAATACCCACATAAATCCTTAAATTTCGGCTGATCAGCAATACGCAGAGGCAGTCCACAATGTAGTATAGCTTTCAATAGGCCTAATGCGTCGTCATGTTTAATGGCCCAATGGGAGTCAGGTTGCCACTTTACAATAGGTCGAAGAAAGTGACTCATAGATAAATTACTGAAACTGTTGAAATTGATCCAGGCGTTGGTTGACTTGGCTTTACTTTCTCTAGTAACACCGACTCTTTAGAAATTAATTCTTCATAAGCGCTTTCAAATGGACTCCAGCATTAGTACAGCTGCGCCCTGAGATTTTGCGACCACATGGCTTGTTGTTAACCAGTACAGTACATACGGAATTGCCCTTCAAAACGTCTTGCAACTAGTAGTCCCACACTGTGCTCTCTCGTTTTCTACCACTCATAGCGAAATATCATTATATTATATTTAAATAGTCTAAACAGAAATTGTTCATTACAGAAACACAATTTCAAAAACAAAACATTCGGTAACTTCCGTCCAATCGATAAAACCGCTGATTTGTATTAGTAACTATTAACAGAGGATCTCTGGATAAAATATAGACTTTATATAAATGAAACCATCATCGAGGATGGCAAGAAAAGACATTGATATCTGAATATTTATAGATATACATATTGATAAGTAAGATTATGCATTGATCCAAATAAACTACCTTTTAAATTGGAAATTTAATGTATTTAACCATCAATTTCAGTTTTTGAATTTCAGTTTTTGAATTTCAGTTTTTGAATTTCAGTTTCTATTAAAGTTTTGGCCATTCCAGTTTCTATTTAGTTTCAGTTTCTTGGCTAGTTCCGTTTCAGTTTCAGTTCCAGTTAACTGAAATCAAATAAATCAGTTAACTGACATTTCAGTTTCAGTTTCAGTTAACTTGGATCACACTGCAAGTGCCTAAGGAATAGGAGCAATCATCGCTGTCATCATCCATCATCATTTCAATCGTCATTGTCATCATCCATCATCATTTCAATCATTACTTCAATCATTCATCATCATTATTTTCATTTCAATCATTGTCATCATCACTTTTATCATTATCAACAAAGCCAACACCAAACCTAAAGAATATCCCTCCCTCCTGCCCCATGCTCTGACCCTATTTCTGGGCCAACTAGGTCAGTAGGTGAGGTACCTGCGCTGCAGTTCTTTGATCCGTACCATCATGTTGAGGTGACCTTGCGAATACTGTTCGATAACATCTCGGACATCATACGGCTTCCGCGCTTGCTATAAATAAAACAGGTTAAGATAAGGTAAGGGTAAGATACGGCAAGGGAAGAGAAGGTACGGCAGAGTATGCTAAGGTAAGGCAATGTAAAGTTAAAGGTAAGGCAAAGTTAAGGTACGGCAAGTTAGAGCTAAAGTAAGACAAGGTAAAGTTCAGGTAAGGCTAGGTAAAGTTAAGGCAAGGTAAAGTTCAGGTAAGGCTAGGTAAAGTTAAGGCAAGGTAAAGTTCAGGTAAGGCTAGGTAAAGTTAAGGCAAGGTAAAGTTCAGGTAAGGCTAGGTAAAGTTAAGGCAAGGTAAAGTTCAGGTAAGGCTAGGTAAAGTTAAGGCAAGGTAAAGTTCAGGTAAGGCTAGGTAAAGTAAGGCAAGGCAAGTTAGAGTTAAAGTAAGGCAAGGTAAAGTTCAGGTAAGGCAAGGTAAAGTTCAGGTAAGGCAAGGTAAAGTTCAGGTAAGGCAAGGTCAAGTTCAGGTAACGTGAGTTAGAGTACAGAAAGATAAAACAACCTGTGAGGGTAAGGCACAGTATGGAAAGGTGAAGCAAGGTAGAGTGTAAGGTTAGGTAAGGTAGGGTAAGGTAAAGTAAAGGTAGGATAAGGTAACATAAGGTACAGTAAGTCAAGGCAAAGTATGGTAAGGTAGGGTGAGCTACAGTGTAAGGCAAGGTAGGGTACATAAAGTGGGGTGGGATGGGTAACTGATTATAGTTCTCCAAGGCGTGGCCTTGAAGATCAAACAATAGGTTAAATCAAGTTAACACTTGAATAGCTTAAATAAATTGACATCGATCGTACTCACCTGAAATTTTCGTCTGCCAACGAAGTATCGTATTCGTCGAATGACCCGAATGGCCGCCTTATGGGCCTCATTCAACCTGGTAACAACAGCAAAATCAAGTCAGTTTATGCAGAGCAAGGCAATTCAATGCCACTCGTTTCATAGGTCACACGTGCACAATGCACATTGAAGCAACCATTAACCCTTTAACAATGCAAGTGTACTAAACGCGACTAGGAAAACAATGCAGCTCATCATTAAAGTGTTAAGAGCCATAAGTATCGTATCGTATCGTATCTGAGAATTTGTAAAGCGCCTCTTCAATGCCACTCGTTTAACTCATAACTTTTATGACATGTTAGGTTAGCCCAACACATAAATGTGATTCTCATGCAAACCAAAATGCGGTTAGCAATTGGTATAATAAAGGATATACTTACTTACTTTACTTACTCTTACAGTACTAGCTATTCAGAGGCATAGTAGTAGACTGGGAGTCAAGTTTTCAGCACAATTTGAAAGACAGTCTTGATAGGGAAGTTGTAAATATGAGGAGGCAGAGAGGGAGTGGAAACTGTGGATGAACGCCGGCTAAAAAAAAGATGTGTACCAGGAACAACATCTTTTCAAAAAATGCTGATCGAAGACTGGATCGGCCTTAACAGAGACATAGGAATTTCCAGATATCAGAGGATATTCACATTTCCAAGTCAGACAAGAAGCGAAATCAAAACAATAGATCAACAAAACCTCACTGCAGGCACGTAGCGAGACTTCAATTCATGAGGAAGCAACTTCACAGACCATTGGCAAAATCCTGGTCATTGGGGTTAATAGTCAATGGAAGTTCCAGTATATAAAAAAGGCAACTGCCTCCTCGTGCCTCAATGTATCTACGCCTATGACTCACTGTACAGGTCTCAATAAAAAAATGCGAATAAATTAAAGATGCTGAAAATATTAATAAATTAAAAGATTAAAAATGAAAAGTATAGAATTAAAGAAGATTAAAAGAAAACGAAAAATTAAATAATACGAAAAATTAAAGAGAATTGCAATAATATTGGAATAATAAAAGAATTTTAGAAATTAAAAAGAAATTTTAAAAATCAAAAGCTATCAACAAGTACTCACTGTACAGGTCTTGATGGTGCCTCAAAGTCGTCTGCCTCATATGCTGACATATCACCAGGTGACAGATGGTGGGCAGGTGACGTGTCATGCACACCTACAATTCAGAAACTGGCAGTCTGACAAAATATTTCAGACCTTTGGAAATTGCAAATATGTCAGACCAGGGAAATTAAAAATATAATTTAAGACCCTGGAAACTATAAATATTTCAGACTTTGGAAACTATAAATATTTCAGACTTTGGAAATTAAAAATATTTCAGACCTTCGACCTGATCCACTGAGATTTCGTTTGCATCGCGAATTTAGAGTCTAAACGAGTCACATTACAATACATATTAAAAAACTTAATTAATTTTTAAATTTGTTTATTAAATTGTATGGCACTATTACCGTAGTACAATTTGTAAGGGTGAAAGTAAAATTATGGATAGACATACATAGGTGCAGCTCTGTAAATTTATATAGCAAATGTTACGAGCTCTAAGCGGCTCCCTCAATGAGCTAAGAGAGTTTGACTTCCATAAGATAAGCTCAAAATATTTCTGGGAAAAAATAAAACTCAAAATTAATAAATAAACAATAAACCAATTCCCAGTTAGATAATCACAAATCTTTTACAGAAACAAAAAGTGCACACCCTCAAGCTCACCTCGAGAGGCAGCCATGGGTATGAAGTATTAGCGACATCACTTTCTCAGCCTCAGCCTATGAGGTCGGGTTGCCGGTTCTCTCCCTCGCCGTCTCATCTTCCCACCAACAATTTCAGTGCACCCGTTACAACTGAGTTTTCTAGGGGACGCCGATGGAGCAGAAATCTTCACACAAATTGTCTGGAGGGGATTTGAACCCACAGCCTCTCGGTTGACAGTCCAGCATGCTAACCACTAGACTATTAAGCAATACATGAAAGTCAAAACTGATAAAGTAACAAATCTAAGAAAAACACAAACGCTAAGAAACCGTTTCTGACCGACCTTTGGGGTCAGGCAGGAAGACCGACCCCTCGTCGACCTCTGTCCTGTCCTTGACATGATTGGTGCCACCTGGTGTCAGGTTCGAGTCGTAGCTCGTCTTGGAAGCTCTCCGTTTCTTGACAAACGAGACGCTGGCACGCCTTGCCACTCGACTAAACGTCCGGACCAGGTTGTGCGAGTGTGGCTCCTGGATGTGGATGCGCCACGTCGCCTGGAAGTTTGACTTTGGCTCAGCAGCGTAACATCTCCACAGGCACTGTAATTGTAACGTAACTGTAAATCTAACATCACCGTAAATATAACGCAAATGTAACATCAATTGTACATAACTGTAAATGTAACATCGCTGCAAATATAATGTAAATGTAACATCAATCATAATGTCACTGTAAATCTAACATCACTGTAAATATAACGTAAAGTAACTGAAAATATAACATCACTGTAAATTTAAAGTAAACGTAACATCAATTGTAACATAACCGCAAGTGTAACATCACTGTAAATCTAAAGTGTCTGGAGATATAATGAAAATGTAACATCAATTATAATGTAACTGTAAGAGCGTAAGTCTACCTCATAAACCTCACGTAACTGGAAATTTGATGTCATTTAACACCAATCGTAATGTACCGTAAGCCTAAAGTGACCATAAGTCTAATGTAACAGAAAATTTAATGTAATTGTAACATCAACCGTAAAATAACTGTAGATAATTTAACTTAACTGTACATCTAATGCAACCGTAAATCTACTATAGATGCAGGTAGAACTGACCTGTATGAGAGTTGCGGCTGCTGGAATTTGCCGATTGAAGTGCTTCTGTCTCTGCTTCTGCTGGACTTTCAGGGCAAATCCAGAACCCAAGATGCCCTGCCAATCAATCATTCAATCAATCAATCAATCAATCAATCAATCAATCAATCAATCATTCAATGAGTCAAACAATCACCAATCAATGAATCAATCAAAAAGTCAATCAACCACAGTTAATCAACCAATTGAAAAACCAGAGGGATTAAAAGCACTTAACACTATATCCCTTATCAATCAATCAATCAATCAATCAGTCAATAAGTCAATAAGTCAATCAACAAATTACTCATTGCAACAACCGTTACAACAATCAATCAATCAATGAACCAAACATGCAATCCATCAATAAATCGATCAGTCAATAAGCGAAGATCTTATAGAGTCGTCACTGGGTACTTACTGCTGGAAGCGCAAAAAATGATATGGCAAAGACTGAGAAACAAGAGGCGACGATCTTTCCCATCCACGTCTGTGGAACGATGTCACCATAGCCAATCGTTGTCACAGTTATCTAACAAACAAGTATGTTTAGGTACAGTTAGGTATGGTAACAAATATAGGTACGGTAACATTATTATAGCATGCTGTTATTGTTATTATTATTGTTACTACTTTTACTATTATTTAAGTCCTAATTAAGTATAAAATACATTTATGAATAATAATCAAGAAAGAGGGGTCAAGCTTAGTATAAGCTATTAGCTTCTCTTGGCTCCTGTTGCACTGTACTTGCAGTTTCATGATTGTAACCTAAAACCTGTTCTCTGCAATAAACAAATTAAATTCATATTCCATTCAATTCAACATGCATTGGTATGGTACGATGCACAGGTTAGGAAACATACATAGGTAAGGTAACAAACAAAGGTACGGTAACATGCAATAAATACATTGACTCCGATGTAATTCCCTCACTTGGGTGCGTGATTAGAGATGCAAAAAAACATGTTTTTTTGGCGTTGAAATATTACAATGAAATATTTCAGTTTTATTTGAAATATTTCAGTTTTCTTTGAAACATTTGAAATTATTTTTTTTCTTTACATTTTACAACTAATTACAACCATAATAACAGTTTATTTATTTCTCACATATTACATATTATATGCATTATTGTGTTAGTGATGACCATCCTCGAGATACTCAATTTATTTCTAATTACCTGTTTTTAAGAATGACTTTTATGAGAGTTACATTATATGTTGAAAAACATATTTTATTCACCAAATGTCACAAATTACAGTTTGATCTAATAAAGTAGATGTTATTGTTCATTGTTATGCTTAACATTTATTATTAATCACTTGTTTTGTCATAAATGAAATAAATGTGATTTTAGCTAAATTCTGCTAGCCTAGGACACAGTCAATCGTATAGAATTCGAAACACTTTAGTGATTTTAAAAGACAAATTATAAATCACTGCCATCGACTACGATCAAATAGAGTGCAAACAATGACAAGCAAAGTAACGTCTGCTATTATAAAGTTAATATCCGATTGCAGAACAGACCATATCTTTGGAACAGCACCATGTCATTGGAACAGCACAAACTGGTCCAACTCAAGACATTGTGTCAATTTGTGTGCTTCCAATACTTCAAAACATGTTGTTTTTTTTGTCATTGAAATATTTCAAAAAAACCTGACAGAAATGAAATATTTCAAATGAAATATTTCACGCTCACATCACTATGCGTGATATTCTAGTGGTCAGCATGCTGGACTGTCAACCACAAGTTTAGAGGTTCAAATCCTGCCATGGCAGAAATTTATTTTGAAAGTTCTGCTTCACCTGCACCCTCTACTCAGCTCAGCGATGAGTACACTGACCGCACACTGTCAATGGGAAGATGAGACAGCAGAAGAGCTCTCATAAGCCGAGGGTAAGCACAAATGAAGTCACTAACCCTTCATACCTATGGCTGCCTCTCGTGTATCTTAATGCACTGCCCTTCTTCTAACTCTCAATAACAGTGACTCAAAGCTAACCCAAAATAAGAATGGGACAAGAAGTAACCGTAAGCTAACCCCAAATACGAATGTCACCAAATGGTGACCCTATTCTAACCCTCAATATGAAAGGGATAAAAGTGACCCTATTCTAACCCCAAACACGAACAGAACAGTGACTCTAATCCAACCCCAAATATGAATGGGACAAAATGTAACTGTACACTAATCCCAATGGCAATGACTTAAAACAGTGACCCCAATCTAACTGCAGAACCAATTGTGGACTAAACTACCCACCTGTACCAAAAGAACTCGATCAACTCACCACGCCCCACCAGAGGGCATCCGCGTAGCTTGTGAAGCTGCCCTTGCCGGGCTCACCGATGGCGTCCTTCTCAGCCAGGTAGACAAAATACGAGGAGAAGATGAGGCCGAGGAAACCAATGTACAATGTTGTTATGAGTTCCTGCAACCATCAGGTATATGGTACGTTGTGGTAAGTACACCGTTAAGGTAGCTTATGGTAAGTTGAGATCAGAGATGGGCACAATTAGTCAAATAGCTAATTAATTAGAATTAGAATTAGCTACTGAAATTTGCTAATCGATTAGAATTAGAATCTTGTAGCTACGTAAACGATTAGAATTAGATGTCTCTAATCGATTAGCTAATCAATTAGAATCTAATCGATTAGTTACCCACCTCTGGTTGAGATACAAAGGTACAAACTTTCAGCAACATAACAGATTTCAAACGATGATGTACCATATGTTGATATGAGGTAAGGTAAGTCAAGGCATTTTGATTTTAGGTAAGCTGTGGAAGGATAAGGTACCAAAGGTAATATTAAGAATTTAAAAAGTTATGGTAACACCAGTATGGTACAGTACTGTAGGTAAGTTACGGAATTTTAATTTCAAGTGATGCATGGGTTTGTTAAGCTATTGCAATGTACATAAGCGTAGAGATTATTACTACGCAAACAGATCTCCATGGAAACCACAATTTCTACAGAAACAGATCTCCACGGAAACCACAATTTCTACAGAAACAGATCTCCATGGTAAACACAGTTTCTACAGAAACAGATCTCCATGGAAACCACAGTTTCTACAGAAACACATCTCCATGGAAACGACAATTTCTACACAAACAGATCTCCATGGAAACCACAATTTCTACAGAAACACATCTCCATGGAAACCGAATTTCTACAGAAACAGATCTCCATGGAAACCACAATTTCTACAGAAACAGATCTCCATGGAAACCACAATTTCTACAGAAACAGATCTCCATGGAAACCACCATTTCTATATAAGCAGATCACCACGGAAACCACATGTAAACCTAAAGTGAATAAGTAAGCAAGCAGTACCTGTCGATGGATGTAGACGACAGAGCCAAGCAGACGCCATGTTCCGCCTTGTCTGTCGACATGTAACATGCGTAATATCTGTAAGAAGCGTACGCCTCTGTAACAGAACATAAATTTTACACAGATGTAATATTTTACGTAACATGTAATCAGTATTACATTAATGCTGCAATTACAAAAAAGACTAGAAGTCTTTTAGGTCAACCTCAAGGACCAAGCCACTAACATGAAGAACTATCGACTTCGTTTTCTTGACATCAGCATACAAGGTTGAATGTCCATTCCTCTCCTTCACCATCCGATCACTCCACTGACGGTTTACAGACAGTGCATTATTATTATTATGATTGTTATTAAAAATATTTTTAATATTACGTATCTATTAAGTGCCACTATTTAATGACTAAGCATCAACCGATGGTCCAGCACACTACACCATGACTGTTGGGGAGTCCTTCACTCAGATCTGCTCAGTTCCATCGATTGAGCTTGGCCAGTAGATAGCAGCGCTTAGTAAATGCATAAGAAATCTGGTAGGGGCGCTATAACAGGTGTTCAAATACAATACAAATACAATACAATACAATACACCATGGTACAAATATAATGGCATATTAAAACTTCAGGCAGAGATTCCAGTTCATTTGTGTGGCATGGTTGCCAACTGGTTAGAGCGCGTGCCTCATAAAACGACGAGTATGGGCTCGATCCTTCTCCTCCCCAACAGTCACGGTATAGGGACCTTGAGCAAGTCCTTCACTCAGATCTGCTCAGTTCCATCGATTGAGCTTGGCCAGTAGATAGCAGCGCTTAGTAAATGCATAAGAAATAAAACTCACACAGGGCAAGTTGAATGCAGGAGCTACGAGCTAGAAGCGACAGCACTAACCGTATCGCAGACGTTGCAAACACCTGACCGTTTGATCCGATCGACAGAACAACGATCGAAGCGACAACCACAACCAGATCTAAACAACCAGAATGGAAATGAGTAACCTTAATGAGGAAAAAATGATGGAAGAAAACAACCGAGATCACAAAATTAACGTAATCAGATTTTAACCAGGATTCCCCAGCAGATTACCATCACTTGAGGCAACCTTAGATTCATCCCTAGTGCATCATGATAGCGGCGCTACAGAAGCCATCAGCTTAGATTAGAATATGACCTTCAGGTAAAAGAGGCAGAGAACTGTACCCTTTCTAGCCCCAACAAAAAACGGGTAGAAAAAGTAACTCCATAAAAACCCAAACTCATAGAGGATGGAACTAGATACCCCATCTAAAACAAGTCCAAAAGAAAGGGGAGATTGTTATCCCAAATGATCTCTAAGACAATGGGGTATGGCAGAAGTGTTGCCCACTTTACCTAGTCTAATCCAGTTTAAATAGTGCCATTATCATTGTTTTCAGTTATCTCAGCATTACAAGTATTTGCTCAAAGATTAGATTAGTTTAGATTTGCTGCTCACAGATGACTTTCTGTTCTAAATGACCTTTAACCCCACTTAGGCCAGCAGAGGCAGCACTTTCTGAGGTACTTAAAAGAAACTATTTTATTATCGTCATCATTATTCTGCATTTACTAAGCACCACTATCTAATGACGAAGCATCAATCGATGGTGCTGAGCAACTGTGAGTGAAGGACTTGCTCAATGTCCCTACACAGTGACCATATCAGGAGAGGAGGATCGAACCCACACTCTCCACGATACAAGGCAAGCAGCCGAGCGCCCGAACCAATCGGGTACCTCCCAGTGTTTAGATACTCACTTATATACATGTGTCTGACGTTGCAGCGCGTAGGGCGCTTCGCTCTGCGACGAGGGGTGAGCTCCTGGTTCCACGGGCTCGCTTGGCTATTAGGCAGTGCCATGCTTTTTCGGTGGTGAGCCCTTCCATCAGGAATGACCTCCCGCTTAAGCTCCGCTCTTTACTTGTGAGCCATCCGACAGGGTTCTACAAGTCCCTCAAGTCTTTTTCTTTAGTCGTGGCTGGGCTGGGAGCGCTCCTGAGTAGTTTCTTGAAGGGGCACTATATAAATGTTCTGAATGAATGAATACATGTAAGTATGTATATGGTAGCCTTAAGGTTTCTTTTGTGGCTTACCGATAATTGAGATGGGCTTTCGAGCGAACTTGAAGCGACCTAAGAACCCCATGTACTTGCTTCGACAACCAGCCGACCAGAGTCGCACGGTGTACTCAAGACCAAAGAATACCACGAGCACAATCTCCTACACAAGGGAATAACCAGCACAATCTGACAACAGCAACCAGCGCAGTCTCTGGCAAAGTCTCGCATAAGACTGGGACAAATTGTAGCACCATAACTAGCGAAAAAAAGTATTTTCTTTTCCTCCAAAACCAGCACCATCTCTTATAGCAAAACCGAGCTTCATATCTTCAAAAAACCAACACCATCTCTTCCCAAAACCAGTACCAAAATCCCTCCCAAAAAACCCATGCAGTCTCTTGCAAAGTCTTGCATAAGACTGGGACAAATTGTAGCACCATTACGAGTAAAAAAGCATGTTCTTTTCCTCCCAAACCAGCTCCATCTCTTATCACAAAAACCAGATTCATATCATCCCAAAACCAGCACCATCTCTTCCCCAACACCAGCAGCACCAAAATCCCTCCCTCCAGTTCAGTCTCTTTCCAAACACAAGTGACTTAAAAATCCAGCACAACATTAGCAGGAAACCCATAACAACCAAGTTACCTTAGTCACAGCTTAAAACCAAGATAAGAAAGTAAAGTGATAGGTAGTAAAACAGGGTACGGTAACAAATAGGATAAAAGTAGTAACACATCATTCAACTCACCATCCAAAACAGAGTCTCATTTGCAAAGTCGGAGTATTGTTCAATCGTTGACAAGACGCTGAATATGAGGCATACGAGCACCATCATAAACCTATACAAATGAACAACGCAACTTCACATTCAATATCATTTAATAATCCAAACATCAATCACAAACACACTATCCTGTTCGGACCTGTTGGATAGGATCAAACCCATCGTAAACCTACACACATGACTTACACAAATTCACGTTAAATATTGTCAACCTAAACATAAGCTGATCATGTTGGGTTGCATCGAACATAGACAATGAGGCAAAGTGCACCAGATTCGTTAAGATTTAAATCACAATCATCCACCATAAGTTTCCGTTGAATGATTTCCTGGGTATTGGCCTGACTACAGCTTTATTTTGGAGCGCCATCAGTTGATGCTTTGTGTGTTATACACCGGCGTTATAGAAGCTGCTAATTACGATAACTACGATAACAGCTATGATAACAGTAACGATAACAATTACTTTGCTCAAGGTCTCTACACAAACAGTGATCAATAAGGAAGAGGCTCGAACCCGTATTCTCTGCCAGACCCTTAGCCAGCCACCTGTAAAGGACGGGTGAAAATTATTTTGGATGGGTATAAATGTGATCAAACCCATAGGTCATTCAGTGTAGGGTAGGGGCATTGCAGTCGGACTTGCACACTGTACAGTCACGGCTTTTGGAAGCCCTACTCTTTATTTCTGGCTAAGGGCCTGTTTTCCACTATCATGCCCATATTACATCACATTACAAGGCCATATCAAGTTCATCGGCTTGGATCGGATGAGACGTACACGGTGAAGTGATATATGAAGCATTTCCACCCAGTCGGTCGTTCAAGGAAGTTGTAGATTTTTGCCTGAACCGTCAACCGGAGCAGGCCCCTGCTGCGCTTGCCGAAGTAGCACGACTGGAAGCTTCGTTCCGACGGAGGCATGCCGGACTTGCACTCGACGAGCGTCTGTGAGTTGAGGCTCAAGTCGATTTCACGCTCAACCGAGTTGAAACAGCCCTGCGAGTAGCGACTGCAGTCGATGACTACGTCCGAGTCGCTCTCTGCGCCGAGGTCGCCGGCGCCCCCTATTCCGTCTGCTGTTGCCCTCGTCAGGGTGGAGCTCTGGCCCACTCGCGCCATCGGGGAGTGGGTTGTGGGAAGGTCTACAGATGCAATGATAGCTCGATTCAGGTCATTCTGAAATGAAAATAAACTTTTATGTTATAAAACTTATAATAATCAATCAATCAATCAATATTCATTTAATCATGAAACCAAGCTGACAAGACACAACTTGTTACAGGCAGTAAATAGCTAATGTCATTAAAAAGCAGAAATCAGGTCTCTTTACTACTAAGGTAATATGGGAGAAGCAGATATTTATGAAAATTTCAGAATATGCCCTAATAAAGAACCCTTGAAATAAAGCTCCAATCGTCTTTGGGCGGTAGAGTGAAGTTATGTGAAGAATATTTCTTGTAAAAAACCAATTTACCCGTGCGGCAGAAAACGGTCACTGATAGTTTCAATAAAGGCCCTATATAAATATCTAAATAAAAGCGTGCATGGGTTCACACAACACTAGCCTCTCACAAGGTTTCCTAAGCACTACAAAAATGCTCTCATCGCATTGCACATAAAGTCGAATACAAGAACTCAGGTATTACTTTATGGCTCTCGTTTTACCTGATTTCTCAAATATTATTGTCTCATCCCTTCTAATTTAAATTAGCAGACTGGTCCAATTCAGCATCCTCTCTCATCACCGTCTACAAATTTCCAATATCTTCTTAATACTCATCGGATTTAACAGACCCTTTCGCAAACGACTCGACAACGGCCGAGCGCTGTATGGACGCTCCGTAGGGCATCGCTAAATTTAAAACGGCGCTATAAAAATAATCTTTGCTTACATTACATTAATCGTTGTATAATTTTAACGAAAGACGCTACTTTTAATCTGCAAGAACGTCGAGCCTGAGCTGAGGGTCTTCGGGTCTTCTTTTAACAGCCGACCAGACTCGAATTTATGTTTAAAAGAGAGGAAAAGAATCGCAACTTTGTTCAGGTTTTGTAAACAGTAAACGCCACGCTTAAACCAGAAGGCATAATCCGTCCTTTGACGACACATTATCTAATAGAGGTATCACCAACCAATTACGTCATTCGCGCCAATTAAGAGCGCACTGGGCATGCACTAAAAACAAAACGCTAAGACAATGTAAAGTAGTTTTTGTGTAACTTGGCATAAACGTCCTAAATAATGCCTCATTCATTGTTTTTAAACAATTAGTGTATCTTTTATTAATGATACAGTGGAATGTATTTGCTAGCGATCAATACCTTATTTACTTATTCCAAAACCTAATTTAAATATGTAATCTATGACCCAGCCGTTCGTCGCGCCTTTAGTCTGATGCACACTAAACAAGTCAGCCTCAGAAGTCATTGACGCGAACCTAGCGGCGATAATTGTAAGTCACACGCGCACCAGTCCTTATTATTACTTGAAAAGAACGTTTTTCTTAAAAATCAACTCCTACTGAAAACACGTTCCATTCATTCAGAATATTTATATAGCGCCTCTCGTGTTAACTACACAGCCCGACATCGGCGAAGAACGCCGCATTATCGCGGTGCGTGCAAAAGGAAGAACGAGTTCACCCCGAGCAGAGGAACCAAGGTTAGAGTTGTTTATAGAAAGAATGTGAAGTATTTAGAGTTCTGAGTGGAAGACCAGAGGGAATATTGTAGGTTGGCATCATCGACCTACGTCGATGGTTTGCAATGCTGGATTATCAGAATTTTGAGGAGGCGACGTTATCGCAGTTTCAACGAATCACGATTATGTAATTAGCAACTTCTATTGCGCCGGTGTCTAATGCACAAGGCATCAACCGATGGCACACCAAAACCAAGCCGTAATCAGGTCAACATCCAAAAGAGCAGTCCCTATAGGGCTAAGAGACAGAGACAACAGCCTACGGTGGATAAGCAATTTGAAAGATAGGTAAGGTAATTAAGCGATTATGTGCTCATTGGAAGGTTTGGCGCACTATAAATTGGCAGGGTTAGCGATATTACTTGTTATAATAAATATGTCTTCATATATATATATATATATATATATATATATATATATATATATATATATATATATATATATATATATATCGGTATAAGGACGCAGTTCAATGCTAGTGACAGGACTGACTTGGGGGTCGGGAGCTCCTCTGAATGGTGCTTTATAGATGTTCAATTACAATAATATTAGGCCTACAACTAGTAGACTAATCTCGAGATTTCTACAGCGCCCCAAAAAGAGAAGTCGCGGGAAGTAGCTTATTCACAGGCGATTAGTCAGAAAAGATCAATCCGATAAAACAGGTTCTTAAGACATGGGCACGCCGGGCAGTGGCCTAGGAGGCCTCAAATTAAAAAGACAAGACAAAAACTACCGCGTGCGTGACCTCCACGCGCGGCATAATTGAAACTTTGCCCAGGGCCTACAATGCTGCTAAGACGGGACCGGTTCCAGGTCAATATCCAAAGAGACAGACAGACATACAGACGGCTACGCTGGATGGTGTTCAGAAGTTAAGTGGCGAGAGAGGTAAAGGAAAGAGGAGGGCTCAGGATATGATTTGTGAATGAGCATTGTTTTCAGTTTGGAGTGAAAGACCTGTGAATAGATAGCAAGAGGTGCGATTTTGGTGATTAGTTTTTGTGATTTATAGTCCCTGAAGGATCACATGTATCTTGGGACAAAAAAATAATAGTAATAATAAAAAATAAGAACTTCATTTGAGAGTAACCTCTCCATGCATGGAAAACCTAGTTCAATGGTCCTGTCATCATCATCATCAGCACCACCACCGCCATCATCATCATCATATTCAGCACCATCAACACTTTGTATCATAATGTACTACACATTGTTTTGTGTCATAATGTATTGTGCTGAATGAAAACATCCAAAGACCACTTGAAAATAAACTATGAATTTTACAAACAATATCCACAATTAATCACGACTTCATATACCAGCACAAAAATGTCTGACTATGAACAAAGGCCACACTAATTAGTAATTACTGTCTCAAAAGCTAATTGAGCAAAATATATATAAAAAATGTTTAAATACATCTGCTAAATTACGAGGTGTTAAAAACGATAGTAAATCCTGATCAACATGATCACACAGCTGAAGTCGTAGTCACACAGCTGAAGTTGTAATCACACAGCTGAAGTCGTGATCACAGCTGAAGTCGTGATCACACAGCTGAAGTCGTGATAACACAGTTAAGTCATGAGCACACAGCTGAAGTCGTGATCACACAGCTGAAGTCGTGATCAAACAGCCGTCTGTTTCGATCTCATGTTCTGGCTTCCTCCAGCCATCTTGCTTTTTGTCAGTGAACTGCATTCTGACCTTGCGATCAGTGGAATGACATCTGGGGAAGCGGAGGACTGACTGACACAGCCGGAAAGACCCGGACCTGGATAGACTGTGGAGGACGGTAGTCTGGCAACATCTGATTCAGGAGAAGTCGTGGGACTTCCTGCAATGGAGCTTCCCAGTCCACTTGAGTCAGACTCAAAACTCTGCTTCTGAGTTGCCGAGCTCTGAGCAAGACTCGACTTAACTGAGGTACTCGGAAGTTGCATCGATCTTGAACTCGATTCCAGCGTTTTATCTGAATCACAGGAATTGGCTTGCCTTTCAGCAGAATCTTTGTCGGTTGTCGTAGAGTTAACTGATACCAGACTGGTTGACTTTGGGTCGGACTTTCCAATAGCATATCTGGAAAATGTATCGCAAGTCTCCAACGCAGCCTTGACATTTCGAACATCATTGGACTCTGAAGACAGAAAAGTGACCTTGGCAACATGGTTTTGTTCAGAGGCTGAGAGGATTGATGAAATGCTCTCCTGTGATTTGGCAAAACTTGTGGACGAAATGGTCAGGCTAGCATCACAGGAGGACACAACATCTGGGGAACTGTCAGTGCTCGAGGAGCTGAATGTGCGCATGAGCACGTTGTGGTTTTCATTTCGTACCTCCCCTTCGAAAACTTGGCCCTCTTCACCACTTTTGCATCTAGATGATGCAGAAATGCTATCAAATACAGTTTGGTTTTTTGAATCCTGTTTGACAAGTCTAGATGTTACAACAATGCTATCAAATGCCTCTGGTTGTTCAAGAGTTTGACAAGAAATTGATTTTGCTCGTGGGTGAACTGCTTTATCCGAAAGCTCCAAGGAATTATTCTTTTTACTGCTTTTTATAACAGGAAATGTGGATGTCCATGAAACACTGTTCGACGGTGTCTCTCTAGAATGAATGGAATCCTCTCCAGGATGGGATAACAGAGAATCACAATCCAGCGAGGCATGGTTGAGTTTTGCGGATGTGGAACGGGCATTTGCGTTTTGACTTGATCGAGGAAGTGTAGAGATTTGATAGTTTGATGCTCTCTGATTGAGTAATGCGTTTTGTTGTGTGGCAGTCTGTGCTGCTGGCAAAGTTGGAACTCCAGTGACACTTCTGGTCAATGTTGTCGCTCCCTTAATTGTTCCACATTTTGTGAAATTCATCGCAAAACAATCCGTGTTCCCAACTTCATCCGGGGAAGGCGTCTCTGAGCTATTTTCTTGCTCATATGGCAGCGTTCTTGCCACGTGAGTCTCATTTTTATTGAGTCTGAGTGAATCAGAGTCTGGCAAACGAGGATTGAACGAAGACAGGCGATCGCCGCCTGAGATGACAAGCTTCTTTCGTACTGAAGACTTTCTTGGCAATGTGTTGTACCAGCTTCCCGGGTCGTTGTAGCCGGAGTACTGTTGAAGGTCCAGCGGTGTTAGTGGCGTGCACAGCGACCTCTTGTGAGGGTTTTCTACATATGCTGTGCGTTCCACAACGGGTGACGTTATCACAAGCTTGGCGCTTACTGGTGTGAGATCCGTCTTTTTGCTAACTGGAGCCAAATCCTGGCTGGCCAAGTGTCCATCCACAGTCACAATTCCAGTACATGAGCTAATGGCGTCTTTACCAAGGCAACCATATCCAGTCATTACCTCGTTGCTGGAATGTCCGTTGGATATGGTGACGTCACTGTCTTTGACTCGCTGTTTTGGCTTTACCACGATGACCGGCTTGTATTTCAATGGCAGAACACCAGCAGTGTTTGAAGAGTTTATGGCAGCTTCAGATTCTTTCTTTCCTTGTTTCTTCTTCGATCTCTTTTCTCCCTGAACGTCTTCGCCCAAGAATGAAGAACCGGAGAAAACCGGAATTCCGTAACTTGTGACGGACTTGACATCCTCCGAACTGCCTATTGTCAGCGGAGTTGATTCAGCTTTCAGGATTTCGTCTAAGGAGGTTATAGGACCGAAATTGATAGATTTTGAGTGAAGGAATGGCTTTTTCTTCTTAGACTTAAGGATGCCTTTGACACTATTAAGGGTGTTAGAAGCTGTAGAGAGTAGCCACACTCTAGATTCATCCAGATCTTCTGACTCTAGTGCTGATTCTGACGTTCGCCGTTGCATAGGTTTGACACCATGTTTCTGATTCAATTCAGCACTAGAGTTTTCCAACTTCCCATTGCAAGAAGACAGACAAAAATCGACTTTGTCGCCAGATTTTTTAGGCGTTTCAAGACCCACAGTCTGATGAGATACGTCAGCCATTTCTAACGTGTCCTGTGAGCTCCCAAAAGACAGTCTAGTAGCTAACGAAGAGTCAGCCAAGGCATCATTCTCCAAGGAACCACGAAAAGATGTCTCATCTGCTTCACTTGAAGTTCGAGTGATGGTGCAGAACGATGGAAATCCCGCAGATTTTTTATTGTAGTTTGATTGAAACGGTTTCAACAAGATTTCTGAGTATCTTTCTGGATCGTGAGAATCCTGAAGCATATCCTTAGCTGAAGTAAGCCCTTCTTCCTCGACCACAGAAGCCAGTTCACCATCTCCTGAAACTGATTTCCGTTTTGCGAGCACGTCAAGCTGCGACGGTTTCGTGGCAGACGTTGCTGGAACCCAGTCGTCAAAGATAACAGTCTTGGAATCTTCGTCGTCATCGCAATTCGTGGCATTTGTATCCCAGGATGAAACACTCTCTGTGCGATCGCTGAGGTTCTCCACTCCGTCACCAGGTGTCAGGGTATGACTGCTTTTCGACACACCGCTGTCGGCATGCATGGAAGTGTAGAAGCCATCTTGGTCGAGGGAATAAAGTGATGTCGCGTCGTCGTGTGGCCAGAGGTCTTCAGCCGCGACACGTGTCACGAAAGAAGAGCTTGGTCGCTTTCTTCTGGATCGACAGGTGGAACGAGTCGAAGATGACTCGGAACAGGATGACTCGAGATGACTGGAAGATGACTGAGCCAAGTGCATGGATGATGTCGACAGCCTGAAAATTAGCATAATTTTCATTATGTTAAATATGATAACTGGCAAAATTTTAGTTTTATTTTCAGCCATGGTAGGGTAAGTTGAGGAAAGCAGTAAGGTAAGGAAAGCTAGGGCAAAGTAATTTAACTTAAAGCAAGGCAAGTCAAAAGAAGGTATTGTAAGGTAGGATAAAACACCATGTCAACTGCACTGCAGCAGTTACAAAGACAACCAAAACGAAACCTGTGTCTTCTCGTGTATTGGACCACACTCCTGCTGGAACAGTCTTCCATCACATTTACGCTCTGTTGCATTTGAGCTCATTCAAGGCAATTGAAAGCCATGCATGCAACACTTTCGTTAGGTATCTCAAAGTGTCCTCATACATACATACTGACAATACATACATATATACATACATACATTCATACATACATACATACATTCATACATATACATACATACATACATACATAGTACACAAACATACACACACATACATTTGCATACATACACACCCAAATACATACATATATCCAAGCATAAATACATACACATACATAAATTACATACATACAATGTTATACATACACATACACACACACACATAGTGAACATCTAGTGAAGACCAACCTATCTGACTGATGGACATCGGAGATTGCAGAATCCTTGTCGAGCGAACGACGGGCTTGTCTGCCACTCCCATCGCCAGGTGGCAGCAGAACGGTCACCTGATCGGAATGCATCGAATGACAGGCACTGTCAACGCTCCAGTTCCCTGTAATGTAATAAAATGCTAACATTATACCCAGATGGTATAATGTAAGAAACCTTCTTCTTCATCATCAGTTCCTGACGCCAGCCATTTGGCGGTGATGGGTACAAATAAATATTCCCATTGTCCTCGGTCATTTGTCAAGTCCATCGCTCCCCTTAGTGTTAGTCCAAGTCATGTTATGTCCTCATTTACATCATCTATCCAACTTAATCTCAATACTGCAACACGGTGCTCTCGTCTGTTTACCCAGCTGTAGTCTAACGATTTCAGGTGTATCGAGGTGTTTCAATCTTTCCAACCTAAACGAAACGCACCCTAACAGGACCTCCCCCTTCTCCTCTCTCTCGTCTATCCAGCAACCGGACTTGGACCTCCATTGACAAACCTCTCGACAACGTCGTCTCTGAAGCACTCGTTAATAAGCTGGTGGAGTTTACGAGACTAAAGTCTCTGCTTTTCAAGAACTCTTATCCTGACTCATCTGATCCTGTACCTTCCAATCCTCGACCTAAAAGACACCCGCCTTAACATCTGCTGTGCCCTCTCTGATCCCCTGGAAACCGGACTCGGACCTCCCTCGGACTACTCTTTTGGACAACCCCTCTGATTAGACGCAGCGCTCGTGAATAAGCTGGTGCCCTGCGCTTGGCTTTCGAGTGGCGCTTTAGAAGTTTGGAGATTACGATTACGATTATGAATAAGATTACATTCAAATTATGAACACAATTGTTCGTTATGTGAACATTACTTTACTTACATGTATACCCAACCACTCCTTACTTTAACGAATCTCACACTACTACCTTACTTTACAACTCTGAACATCCAAGCCTTCTGTTGATTGTCGGCGGGAATCCGTTGGTTGGCTCCACGTGTGTGCGTGGGCCTGACTCTGGTGACTCTTTTAATAGTTTACTGTGCATTGTTTTGCTACCTGTAGTGATGTAGCTTTTCCGGAAAAGTATTTTGCGGAAAATTTTCCGGAAATTTTCCGGAAAGTTTCCGCAGAACCGGAAAAATACATTTAACTCATAATGTCAGATTTTCAGTATGAGACGGCACTAGAAAATTTAATTTTTAAAAGTTCCTTTTATTTACAGTATTTCTGTCAATGTGGGCAACACTCACCTTAAAAAAATTAAAATAAACATTAAAGAATGTTCATTAGCAGTTGAGGCTACAGTAGCCTATAGTTTGATATGTTGTTAGTGTTATAAACTATCAGTATATACTATATAATGTCTGGTAATTTGACATTTTGTCAGCTGCTTAGCTATTAGTCAATAGTCAGCTTTGCCCTTAGTCCATACACCGCTCACTTAAGGCAACAGCTCATAGACGAACAACTAAAGTTACTAAAACACATTCTTTTGAGAGAAAAAATGTCATCATTTGGATGATATATGGGATCTCGGATTTAGGATAATATGTGTAATTTAAAATATTTGACTGTCTTGATCTTCTTAAGTATTAATGTATGTCTGTACACCAAAATGCGGAGTGCAATGGTCAATTAAAGAATATTCTTATCTTATCTTTTTTGCTACTTACCAAGAAAAGCAGATTTGAAAATTAGTGTCAGACTGCAATGGCAATGCCAATAACATTATATTTCAAGACATAAAATAATAGTATAATAGAGCTCATAAGAAATAATCTGTTGCAGTATTAAAATTGTGTCTGTGGTACTACTGCATCAATTGCTGTTTTTGTCTCATATTTTCATAACTAAAAATATTTAGGAGACTAAATCATGAAAAATATTTTCTCTAAATTAATTAAAGTGAAGTTTAATTCCAATTAATTATTAAGTGTATTGTCGTTGTTGAGCCTTGTGAACACACTGAACAGTAAGCACTAATGATGCCATCTATTGAACAAACATAATAATATTATGGGTAATGGGTAATTATTATTATATATTCGTTTAATATGAAAACCAGTTGACACACCGCAACAGGTTAGATAACACCGCAATAGGTTAGATAATCTATTTGGGGCCGATAATATGGGACATAATGACGAACTGTATCTATAGCTTAATCATGATCTTTAATGTGATTGATATGCTTGAGTTTTTGTGCACCAAAGTGCGGTATGCAATAATATTGGTTTCAATAATGAATATTTCTACTGAGTCTTCTATATCAGTTATAACTACATAAGACAGTATAGAGTGAGTGATGTTTAAACATTATGCATTTAAATTGTTATTTAGTAATATTATATTGATGGGAAAATATCGGAAAATTTTCCGGAAAAAAACACTGGAAATTTTCCGAAATTTTCCGGAAAAATATGAAATTTTCCGGACAATTTTTCCGCCTCACAACACTAGCTACCTGATGTAATAGTCTAGTTGCAAATGACATTTCACATCATAGGCTAGCATGCAGAGAAAGCGCTTTTGTGAGATACTTGAAAATGTACTATAATTAAGTGTCCTAATACATACATACATAGGTACATTCGTATAATTATAGATACATTAGTTACATACATACATACAAAGATGCGATCCCAAAAAGAAGAAGTTGTGTTGAAACAGAATTTTGAACCATCAACTAACCGGAAGAAGTCTGGTATCCTTCCGCTTCGACCTTGGTGCTCTGAGGTCGCAGCTTCACAGTAGCGAACGGTTTTGTCCACGGCTGTTCCGGAAGATGGACGATCACCTCTCTGCACACACCGGATGACAGTGCACCAGTCTCCGAAGCACCTGGATGTGACACTACGACAGAACGTTCTGGAGAGTTGACCTCACTCGCACCTCGTTCGAGTGACCTCGACCTTTGCGACGTCCGCAGTGACCTCGATCGCTTTAGACTTCCTGAGGAATTTGACGGAACCTTCTCTGGAGACCGTTTCCCCATCCAGCGAACATTTGGCAAAGTCCTCGAAGGGTTGATGAGGGGCGCAGAAACTTCGGGGTCTGTGGCGGTGTCAGACGCTTTCACCGCAGTAAGAGACTTTGCGCCGACAAGTTTACTCTGAGGCTTTCGAACAGCCGATCGGAAGGAGCGAGGAAGAGACTGGGACCTCGTGAATGGCAGAGATCGATCCACCATGTCGATCGGTTCTCTTGTCTCTTCTGGTCTGCCTTCGATCCACAGGTCGTTGAAGTCCTCCTTCGAAGGTCGGAACATCGAGCAGAGCGACTTCCTCCACGAGCAGAAACTCGACTCCTCCTGTTTCTTCGTCTTGCTCCTCTGTTTGAGTAGGCGCAGTTTACGTCGTGTCGGCTTCGCATCTGTTTCCTGCTGCGTGAGACACCTCGCCCTCTGCCATCTCTCCTTCGAAGGACTTCGCCTCCAGAGGTCATCACAGGGGCAAAGACTGAAGCCGAACTCTTCGCTTACCTGTGGTTCCGATGAGGCAGTGCCGATCATGGATGGAGTGGACCCATTCCCTCCTCTGCGTCTTCTGGAATACCGTTTTCCGGACGCTCTACTCGTTGACCCCCCAATATCCCACGACGATTCACATTGAGACTGGCTCCTCGTCCTCCGTTCGCTGATCTGGCGGTAGGTGGCGCCAGACACGTCGACTGGAATGAGGAGAATCGGTTGCGACTGGGAAAGGAGTCGAACCCGGTCACCTGGAACTGATTTGCAGTCATCATCCATGACCTTTGTTAACGTGGTGAGTGAATCCTGGCGTCCCGTGCACTGCGGATCCCTCAGAGGCTTTGTGGTTCGTTGAGCAATGGATGTTTTGTGATGCTGGAATGAATCGCCACATGAAAAAGTTTTAGAAATGGAACCGTGTGTAAGGTCTCAGCTTAATAGCTATGAAGTATTAAACAGTGTGATTCTCGTTAACGATAACGGTAACGAAAATGTTCGTTACCGAAAATAAAATTTCGTTAACTATAACTATAACTAAAAATATCATTAAGTATAACTATAACGAAAAAATAATACTAACTATAACTGTAACTATAACTAAAATAAGAAACCATTAACTATAACTATAGCCTGCTCGTCACGCCGGTGCCCCGGGTTCGCTTCCCGGTCGGGTCGGTTTATCAGAGATTAATTTCTCGGATCTTTACTGCGGGTGGCTCGGTCGGATTATAAACGTGGAGTACAATACAACACATCACAATACAACTGGGGCGCGGTGGTTTAGGGGTATGTTCGGTGCCTTGCAGCTGGAGGGTTGCGGGTTCGAATCCACCTCAAAGTCGCCGTGTAGGGACCCTGGGCAAGTCCTTCACTCGCAATTGCTCATGCGCTTCGGCGTGAAACTCCGATTCAGCGTTCGCGCAGTAGTCGGGAGCGCCTCTGAATGGGAAATCTGGTAGGGGCGCTATAACAAGTGTTCAAATACAATACAATACAATACAACTATAACTGAAATAAAATCTGTAAGGAGAATCACACTGGAAGTATAGGCGTTTTAAGGTATGCAGGCCTACTAGTAATTTAACATTTATATAGCGCCGCTCTAAGTGTAAAACAAACCAGAGGCGCTGTCTGCACAATGGTCTATGTGTGCTAACTGTAATTGAGAACAGAAAATGTTTCGGTTAGCAAACAGATAACGAGAAGAGTCACTAGTGGAAGGTTCGCGGCCGCACGCTTACCTAATTAATAGCTTCCCACCTAGAGTTGACGTGCATGTATGTCTGTCTGTATGTGTGTATGTTTATGTGAGTATGCATGCATGTGTGTAGCCTATCTTTGCATGTATGTATGTATATGTATGTGTGTATGATGATGGGAGTGTGACGACGTGTCTGGCGCCACCTACCGGTGCCTTCGGGCAGAAACCACCTCCCTCATCTCATCCCCGGGTGGCATAAAACCACCCGGGGATGAGATGAGTGAGGTGGTTTTCCGTTGCTTTCCTCACAGACAATTGTGCGTGAGCGACTTGTCCAGGGTCGCTACGCAGTGGCTTCAGGTAGATTCGAACCTGCGACCCTCCGGTAATATATTCGCTCGTAATGACACTTAACATCCTAATAGGCTAGCGCAGAGAGCGCCTCTGAGTAGATATATTGAACAGGCGCTATATAAGTTCTGAGAATGAATGAATACCGCTACAACACCGCCTCCCGCTCGTACTCGTCTCAGACAGTGATCGTCTTAATAATAATCTTTTCTTTATTGAAGCGCCTGACAAACGCACTGCGCTGTACATTTACATGTTATGCAATTTAAATCTTAACTACTAACAGAACAGACAGCTTGCAATACTTGTTTAACTTATAGCCTACAAACACCTTTAAAACGATTCCTTCAGACCATATAAATTCAGCATATGCGTTTTATCGATAGGTCAGCCTCCGCGTTTCGCATAGAGTAAGGTCGACGTTAGCGGCAACAAGATGTCGCTTAACAATATAATTAGTGATAATTATAGTGTTCGTCTTAGACACCTTTAAAATGCTTACTTGAGACCCTATAAATTCAGCAAAATATTGTGTTTAACACTCCGTGCTGTTCCCAGTTCACTCCTGTCTCATATAATAATAGAGTAGGGTCTACTTTAACGGCACCTGGCGGCCACAAGATGTTGCTTAACAATTAGCGATACAGTGCTTGTGTTAGACACCTTTAAAACACTTCCTTCGGACGCTATAAATTCAGCAAAATATTGCGTTTAGCATTCTGTGCTGTTGTCAGTTCACTACTGTCTCATACAATTATAATAGAATAGGGTCTACTTAAACGGCACCTGGCGGCCACAAGACGTCGCTTAACAATTAGTGATACAGTGCTCGTCTTTCTGATGATTTCTCGGCCCGAAGGCAGGCTTATTTGCTTTTATGCCACCCGGGGATGAGATGAGTGAGGCGGTTTCCCGTTGCCTTCCTCAAAGACAATTGTGGGTGAACAACTTGTCCAGGGTCGCTACGCAGTGGCTTGAGGCAGATTCGAACCTGCGAAACTCCGGTTACAAGGCACAGAACATACCTCTACACCACGGTTAGCGGAGACTGTTTTAAAAAGCTAGTCTGTTTCACTGATTGACGAAACAATCTACATCTTAATCGCTGACGGACTTCATGTCTGACTTACTGACTGACTAACTAAAATACAAAAAGTCCAAAATCCTTAATATTTCTTATGCTACCTAGTACCTACCATACGCTACCCTGCCTTAAGCTACCCAACCCACCTTACCCTATTCTATTCGACCTTATTCTACCCTACCCTATTTTCCTCCACCTTACCATTGCCAATCACTTCTATTCTCTACCCTATACCGCAAGTACTAACTGACCTAAACCAACCCTACCACAGTCAATCCTACTCTAGCCTAATCTACCGTACCATATCCTGCTCTATCCTACCCTATCCTACCTACCCAATCCTACATTATCCTATCCTAATATACATAAACCTATCCTACTCTAGCCTATCCTATCCTACCCAATCCTACCCTAATCTACCGTAACCCATCGTAAGGACGCACCTGGTTCTTCTGGGTAATTTCTTTTAAGAGATGGTTCCAATTCACTGAACCCAAATCATCCATGAACAACATTACCCTTCAAGATCACAGAGAAAGGTCCAACGACCCCGGAACTTCAAAGAGAACTTCGACCAGTACAAACGGAGGGGGCCGAGCCCCGGAGGGAGGACGGAATTAAAGACCGAAGTTTATAAGTGGTCCCTCAAGAGCTTAGGAATGATGACCCCAGAGGGAAATAACCCCATCGACCTTGTACATCAGACAGAGGCATGATGATGATCATCATCAGTTGCTAACGACAGCCACTTGGCGGCGATGGATACGAATAAGTGATCTCCATTGTCCTCAGTCATTTGCCAAGTCTATTGTATCCCTAAGTGTTAGTCAAAGTGAGGTTATGTCCTTATTGGTATCGTCTATCCAGCGTAGTCTTGCATTCTTAAAGTTTCTAATTGCAATAACAACTTCTATATACTCCTGTTGATCTTCCAAAAGTTACACCGGGCCTCGCCAGGGTAAAGCACATGAAGATCCTAGGTGTCACTTTGTCAGAACAATTCAACTTCGACACGCATGTTAACAACATTGTCATTAAGGCTAGACAGTCAATGTATGCCCTCCGCGTTCTAACAGCACACGGGTTAAAGGGCCAATCTCTGTGTGATGTAACAAATGCTACCATAGTGTCGCGGATGCTCTATGCGGCCCCGGCGTGGTGGGGCTTTGTGGGGGCAGAGGGACGCTCTCGTCTTCAGGCAACTATACGGCGACTGGTCCGGTCTCGTTATCTACCGGAATTCTACCAAAGTTTCGAGCAACTTTGCAGAAAAGCAGACTCTAACCTCTTTTCTACCATCATCAGCAACCCTGCACATGTATTACATCAACTACTGCCTCCCGTGAAAACTGTTTCATACTCGCTACGCCCCAGAACCCACAATAGAATAATACCTAAGGCAAACTCTCTATCTCGTAAAACATTTGTCACACGGATGCTTTATACTTAATTTTTTATTTTATATTTGATGATCTTTGTACACCAAAATGCGGTTAGCAGTTGGTTTTTCAATAAAGGATATACTTACTTACTTACTTACTTACTTACTTATATACTCCGCTCTTCAACAGGAACTTCAAACATCATCATCACCATCACCATCGACATAATCATCATAGCATCATAGCTATATCAAGCTGTAGCGGCTGCAGTCGGTCGCATATTTTGAGCATGTGATTTATTTTCGCCTCTGAGTAGAGCTGTTGAAGAGGCGCTATATAAATTACGATTGATTGCTTGATTTCGCAGTTTCGTTGCATCGCTGTGCCCTATTCTTTTGCCTCGACTGTGCTATACGGTGCTATATAAATCCACCAATAATTATTATTACTACTACTATACTACTACTACCACCACCACCACCACCACCACCATTTCTCGGTTTTAGGCCTATGTATGGCAGCCGGTTATTATTATTATAAGTATCATTGTTATTATAGTTGATATTATTATCATCAATAAGCTGCCAAAGAACCTGCGACATGAGCTTCTCAACATCTCTTTGCCTCTTTTCTTTTCCGCAAATACTTCAAGACCATTCTGTTTTATTAAAAACATATATACTAAATACATTATCCCCAGTCTATACCTCACTGGTTACGTCATTCGTTGCCCTAACTTACATTACCACTAGCCTAATTTTCCTTTAGTAACTAACTGTTAGAACTGAAACAATATTTGCTATCTCAACCCATTTAATAACTAACTGTCAGAGCGGAGACAATATTTGCTACCTGTTACCTGTTACAAGTTGCGACCTGTCAGCTTGATGTCGAGAATAAACGAAATTGATTGATTGATTGTTCGATCATGGTTTCATTGTGTTAGGTCGGGAGCACCTCTGATGAGTCTCTCTTGAAGTGACGCTATACATTTTCTTTTACCATTACCATTACCATTAACATCACCATTATCATCACCACCACCACCACCACCATCATCATCATCATCACCATCACCATGATCATCATCATCAGGCGCGTAACTAGTATTACGCAATTACGCAAATGCGTAAAGATTTTAGCAGCTCTCAAAATTTTTTAACCGTTTAGTTTACTTTTTGACATTTTAGATTACTATTATTCGTTGAATTTCTAATGTGCAGACTTTATTACTGTACAGTGTACAGTCAGTAAAACATTTCCCTTCGCCGACATAGTGAAGACTCTGCAAATTTCGTGGCACTTCTGAAATTTCGATCACAGACCGACACTATAGATTAAATCATCGTAAGCTAATGTCATCTGGTCCACGCAAAACCCAGTAGGCCTACATAAGTCCGTTGATTCAAAAATCAGCTGATCCACCTGTGTGGCCTGTGAGTTCGAGACATTATTGTGGCAGAATGTCGTGCGGCTAGGTTGTACACTTTATTGTTTAATGCGAGCACAGAACAGATATCGGTCAGCTTATAGGCCTACGATACAGTGGCGTCTACCAATGGGGGGGTTTGGAGACCGATCTCCATCGAACTTCAAAAGTGGGGGGGTTTGAGCGATTTTGGCCGAAAGTGGGGGGGTTTCATTTTTTCATTATATATCTTTTCTCCTGTATGATTGTGATAATATTAACCCATAATTAAACCATTATCGTGGGATCGAAATTCTCTTGTTTCCATAACAGTAGCAAACGGCTTGTACAACAGAACAATTACTGCATAGCCTGCACTGCCATGGGGTGGGGTGGGTTGGAGACCCCGTTATATCAAGGCCCGGACCCCGGTATACCAGGCGTCCGTGTATCAAGGCAGTTGTATACCCTTACGAGTCTACAGCCAACGGGCCAACGGCTTACGCGATATACCGGCCAAACATTTGGGGAGGGTTGAGGACCCTGAGGTTGCTGCACTAATGACACGGCGGCCCAGACTGGCAGCGTTCTCCGCTGCAAACCTGGAAGCTGCCTCATGTGTATCATCACTTCGGCCGTTATCTGGCTCAGCCATCGAAATGGCTCATCTCTAGCCCTCTCTGACCTGTCCAGTCAGTGTGTGGCGGACATTTCAAATGAAAATAATTATATGCATAGGAGTAATAATTATAGCCTACGCTGGACTCACGAATAGCCTATATGAACGCGTTGCGAGTTGATTCATTTAGCCTACTTTATTTCTTCTGACTTCTGAGTGAGTATTTTTATGAAATGATACACAATGATAAACAGGGACGAGGTGGTGTAGCGGTATGTTCTCTGCCTTGTAACCGGACGGTCGCAGGTTGAATCTACCTCAAGCAAGTTGAAGCAACTGTGTAGCGACCCTGGACAAGTTGCTCACCCTTAATTGTCTGTGAGGAAGCAGGAAGGCAACGGGAAACCACCTTAATCGTATTATCCCCGGGCGGCATAAAAAACAATGGATCTGCCTTCTGGTAGAGAACTCAGCATCATCATCAAATGAAAAGTCCTATTCTTATAGCAGTATAGCCACATTGCAAATAGCTAATAACAGATCTAAAGATTGTGCGCAAATCATGGCCAGTGTCCTTACCAGGCACCATCGTCTGTGTAGCTAGATGGTGCATTAAAGACTTTAAACACTTAGTCATTCTAACTAACTAACTATAGCCAGATTGACTCCAATCTTCAGCTTGGTAGGCCTATAGAAAAACCCTTAAGATGTCCTTAAATACACTTATTTAGAAAATATATCTCTAAATTTGTTATTTCGCCAGCCAGAGGCCAAACGAAAAAAAATAATGTTTTAACTGTCATTTCTTAAATTCTTAAACAGCTTTAGTCCGATTGACTTCAAACTTGACCTATAGATAAGGTCATAAGGAGTGAAGGGTTCCAAATAACCTGGTAACAACAGACGTAAAATTCATCCCAATGATCTATTTTATATCTTTTTGGCCCAGCCCCATGTTGTGTCAGGGTTAGAAGGATCATTTCTTGCTCACTTTCTTCGCAAAGAAAAAAGTCAAGGAAAAGGCTATATGTTTGTTGGTATTCATGCACTATCACTGGACGTTAACACTGTCACATTAATTTTTCTTTTACCGTCTTTAAATAGCTTTAGGCAAGAGTAGGGCCTAGAGTAGGGATGCATTGCTTTTGTGAAGGATACATAATATATTATATAATTATATATAATATATATATAATATATATATATCATATATAATATATATAATATATATATAATATATATATGATATATATAATATATATATAAAATATATATATACACTGAAAGCACTGAAATTAAATTAAAGTGTCTACATAGTAATATTTAAAATAATTTTTAGTAAAAATTGTAATTTACTAAATTAGTTTAATAGCTGAAAAAGGTCCCGGAACGCCGTTCCGGACCGTTCCAGATGAAAAAAGCACTGCACTGAAATGTGTGTTTCAGATGACAAATTTTTTTGAGCCCAGTGGGGGGGTTGGTTCTCCATTGACTACTGGGGGGGTTAGACGCCACTGCTACGATATGTTGATAGCGTGAACAACCCGGTTCTCAGCATGTGGCAAAAGAACCATTTATAGGGCCTAACTGTTATCCCAAGTTTTGCCAACGCTTGACACCACTGGCGAAACTATTGCGACACTCGTAAAGCAGCAGCTTTATGAAGTTGGTTTCTGTATACGTTAATTTATCTTGATAAGCACAATTTGCTGCCGACTTTTCAATCTGGTTTTTCGTAAGGGCCACTCCACGGAAACCCTGTTTTCGCCTCCTCTCTGATATCTGTGGGGCTATTGATAGGTCACAGGTCATCCTCTTAGCATTATTTGCTGTCAGCACGGCGTTTGACACCGTCGATCACGATATCATTCTTAGGCGCCTATCTACCTCGTTTGGCCTTTCTGGTAAGTTTCTTGACGGGATTGTTTCCTACCTCCATCACCGTTCCTTCTCTGCGGTGAGCGGTCTTAACTGTTACTGGGAAAGGTGGGATTAAGGTGTGATTATCACGTGATAGCGTGGGAAACAGCGATATCCCACCCAAGCGTTGTCCGTGGTGGAAAGTCAGTATTCGAGGGTGTGTTTTCTCACCTTACATTGAGGGTGGTAAGCTAGAATAACAAATGGAGTGTCGAATTTACCGTTTTTGAGGTCCAGGATTCGAAATATATGGTAGCGACAATAGTGTGCGAGTATCACTTTCCAAGATGGCGGCCAATATGGCTGCCAAAAGAAAAATATGTAATATATATCTTCTCATAGGTAGTCTAGAATAGCAAATGAAATGTTGAATTTAATATTTTCGAGGTCCGGGATTCGATTTATGGTAGAGGCAATAGTTTGCGAGTGTAACTTTTCAACATGGCGGCAAATATATCCGTCAAGAGTACAGGATGAAGGGGGGTGGATTTAAGACGGAGCCTTGAGGGACACCGCAAACTCTGAGTCTGTTATTCTAGGGGTAACCATTTCGGATAGACTTAGTTTTGACCCCCATATTGACCGAATCTGTATTAAGGCTAGCCAATCGCTCTATGCGATACGCATCCTTATTGCCCATGGTCTCTCGGGGATGCGCCTTTTTGATGTAGTTCGGGCAACCTCGCTGGCTCGCCTCCTGTATGCTTCCCCTGCATGGTACGGCTTTGCCAATGCTGGTCAGCGTGCGCGTATTAATGCAATAATACGGAAAATGGTGCGGCTAAAGTTTTTGCCTGCCGACCAGATGATGTTTGATGACCTCTGTCGCCGTGCTGACTTTTCTCTTTTCTCATCTGTGCTTCACAACTCCAGTCATGTTCTAAATGGTCTACTGCCTCCTATAAAGAATGTTAAGTACTCTCTCCGTCCTCGTTCACATAACCGTGAGATCCCACATGCTGACGCATTAACCCGATGTGGTTTTATTACGCGTATGTTATTTAATTGATTTTATTACTGATCTTTCTTTTTACTATTACCTTAATCTCATATAATCCATAGATGTCTGTTTTATTGTATTTTATGATATTTTTGACATTTGCGATTTTTGATTTTTGTGATTTGTGATTCATTACTCTATCTGATGTTCCCGCAGTGCGTTTGCAGGCGGTTCAATAAAGCACGTACTTACTTACTTACTTAATAGAGTGGGATGGGTTGCGAGCAGTGACTGGAGGCTTTAACAGCAAAGGATTGGGAAGCTTATGACTGGAACCAGAGTACCAGAGATGCAAAGGGTGGCCTCCTGCACCTTCAACTGATGACATCGCTACTGAGCAGCCATCCCTGGTTATACAAGCTGTTTGCTGAAGAAGGTTACCACGTCATTTGCCATTCTGATAGATTTTGTCTAGCAATCTAGTTATTGAGCAGACACTTCTGCCAACCTTGAAGCGATATGGTCGTTGAGGTCTGGCTAACTACTAACCTATTGCTAATGTAACTTTTCTGTCAACAATTGTAGAGCGCATTGTTTCTAATCAGTTGATTGCATACTTAGATGTGAATGATCTGATCCCTTCACAGCAGTCTGGTTTCCGCAGGAATCATGCCACGGAGACCCTTCGGCTCCGTCTTCTATCTGACTTCTATTGTGCTATGGACCATGGCCAGGTTATACTCGTAGCTCTTTTCGATGTTAGCTCTGCCTTTGATTCTGTGGACCACTCCATCCTTCTTCAGCGCCTCTCTACTTCCTTTGGATTGGATGACCAGCCTTTGGAATGGCTTCGATCCTTTCTATCTGAACGCCCAAACTGTGCGGTTGTTGGCTCCTCTAGGTCCCTCTGGGTCCCCGCCCCTTTCAGTGTGCCCCAGGTTCTGTCCTAGGTCCTCTGTTGTATCTTCTCTATACAGCTGAACTCTGTCATCTGCTGACGTCTCAGGGGCTTCTGCACCAGCTCTTTGCAGATGATGTCCAAGATTACATCCATTCCATCCATCAGACTCAGTCGCTACTGTGCAACAGATGCGCCTAACCATAGAATGTCCTTTCCTCTTGGATGGCCTCAAGTCGACTTCTCTCAAATCCCTCCAAGACTCAGTTTATTTGGCTAGGTGGCCGTCGGCAACTAGATAAAATTGATTTGCTCCAGCTTGCTCAGGTCTCGAGATAACTTTCTCCCTCACGGTTCGTGACCTGGGCTTCACCCTTGACCAAGAACTTTAATAGTCTTTCTCAACTTGTGAACTTGATCTATCAAAGCTGTTATTGCCAGCTCCGAGTGGTTTCTCGCTCTCTTTCTCATGACGCACTAGTGGTTCTTGTGCATGCTTTCGTTAGTCGTTACTAGTCGAATTGACCACTGTTGCTCGATCCTCGCTGGCCTCCTCGTTGGGTTTCTTGGGCGAATAGATCGAGTTCTACGCTCGGCTCTTCGGCTCATTGGGCAAATTCCCAAATTCGACTCCGTTTCCGCCTACATGCGCCATGTCTTGCATTGGTTTCCTGTGGCCCAACGGATCCCATACTGGGTTGCTGCATTGGTTTCACGCTGCATCCTTGGCTGTGCTCCATCTTACCTGCGCGATCTCTGCCGCCCAGTGTCCGACGTTGTAGCGCGTCGGGCACTTCGCTCCGCGACAATGGGTCAACTTCTAATTCCACGGCTCGCTTGACTGCTATGCAGCGCTGAGCTTTCTCGGTTGTAGGCCCTCCATCTGGAATGACCTACCATCGGAGCTGCGTTTGCTGCCTTTGACCAATCAACTGGGTTTTATAAATCACTCAAGTATTTTTTTACAAGTCTTTTTTTCTTTTGCCGTGGCTGGGCTGGGAGCGCTTCTGAGTAGATTTCTTGAAGGGGTGCTATGTAAATCTCCAGAATGAATGAATGAGGTCTTTTTCATTTTGGGTGAGCATTATGCATGAGTGCGCTTCTGTGCATCAGTCTGTCTCTCATCTTCGCCTAGTATTCTCTCTTCTAATCAAACACACGTGGTGTGTGAGCACTTTGATTACAGAAAAGAAAAGGTATGCAGAAAATGAAGGACCCGGTCCATCAAGCCTGATGGAAGGCCAGCAAGAATGGAGTAGCAGTGGTCAGTTCTGTTGGTAACGAAGGCATGGACTAGAACCACTGCAGCATCATGAGAGAGGGGTTATAACAACTTCGTGTGACCAAGTTAGCGTGTTGTGAAAAACTAGCTCTTGGTCAAGAGTCACCCTAAGATCATGAACAGTAAGCAAGAAGGGAAGGCCTCAGCTAACAGTCGCAGATTTAAACCAATCAACGGTCTACGATTACCAAGCCAGGTAGAGGCTGGTCATTGAAATCAGCAAGTATTGCTAGTGGAGAGCTTCTTGTTTCATTTTTGAATTTTTTGGAGTCAATAAATATGACAATTTAATAAATTTGCCAATTCTATTGATTGAACAAAGAATGACTATGAGTAGTTTCTTGAAATTACACTTAAAATAGTACATGTCTTTTCTGTTTTAGTAAAAAGTTAACAAGGCTTTGTGTATGCTAATGTCGTCATACACTTTTGCTTGCTGTCTAAATCCCCGACATGTGATTGACGGGTATTTTCACTGAAATGATTAGCTTTAAATTCTGATTCCAATGATACTAAATTTACGCTTGTTACAATTTTGTTTAGATTTTCAGGCCATCTACCCCACTATGAGTTTGGGGACGCTCGAACATAGCTCTACCTTCATGGCAATGGTGCTTATGCCGCATGTGTAGTGCCAGCATTGGGATGGTTTAGTGATGATTTTTTACAGTTAATTGTGGCTGTCTTTTTTGTTTCAGTGCACTCGCATATCCTGGAACCAGTGTGAACACCTTGGAGTCTTGTTCAGTGGTAAATATAATTTCCTGTCTATTCCCATCTTAACTTTAACTTATGATTCTTAACTTTAAGCATCTCCCTATGCTCTGGTTTTATCAAGCAGCAGTGTAAAAATTATGCCCATTTTGTCTAGACAGAAATATATAAGTTGGCATCTCTCGGCAGTCTTTTCCACGCTAGCCAGCTCCATGTTTTCCAGTTGTAAGAAGCCACTGCCAGTTAACCACACTGTCCCGGAAAACGTGGGATATCCCACGATTTAGGGTGGTCTCTATAGCCCACCTTATTTTTTATGTAAAAGTGGGATTTCTCACGTTATTGGCTGGGTGGGATATCACACCCTGAATCGTTACCAAGTAGGGGGTGGGTTTTAACATCTTTTCTGAAGGTGTAATATCCAGTGCTTCCATTCTTCATTTTTGGGCATCCCAGAATCCTTTAATAAAATTCCCATGATCGGCCAAAAGTGTAAAAAAAATCGAAAGCTACTAAAAAGCAAAATGTGATGAACTATATAATTTGTTTTGACAATCACAATTATTCACAAAATGCTCAGCTAAGAACTGGCAAAGAAAAAACCAGAGCATAACATTGAATTAACTAATTATAATGTTTACAAGTTACAATAATAATAATAAACGTCTTTCAGACAGACCAGACCCACTGAGCGAGTTTTTTCTAATCTGATTCACTGCCACTGTTGGAAAGTACGGTAAAAATTAGTCTGTAGACCTTAGAAAAAAAATTCAGGATTGTGATGCAAAGTCCCCAGATCTTTATGAGCATGACCACATTGACCAGTATCATATGTGTGCTTGAGCCTGCCACGGGTTTGGTGACTATTCTAGTTGTTTGAGAAATGTTTACTACTGATGAATTTTCTGTTCTTAATAATGCTTTTGAGAGGAACTAAATATGTGCTACTGACTACACTGTTTCCTTATCCATACATACATAATAACATTTAGCATCTGCTAGCACAGAGCCTTTTTTAGTTTCTCTCACAGCAGTGCTATAAAAATTTATAATTATATGTGTAATAACAGTTACCATGATATGATGTACAGTATTGTGTACAGTAGGGTGGTCCACGACACAATGGTAAAATTTCATCTTTAGCAGAACTTTGCTCCACAAGTCTAAATCTGTTCTACCTCTCCTAAGTAAGATGTGGACCAAATCTGAAGCAGATTGGAACATTTTTAGAGGTCGCTCAAGGTCGCCAAACATTCTCTTGATAATACCATGGCATAGTGGAAATTATTGACTGTTATCTACTCAAACAATATTATTAGAACCGCTTGCTACTTCATTTTGAACTGACATTGTTTTAAACTGAAGTTTAGAAATACCAATCTAACATTATTAACTATTCTTTGATGTAGAATGCAAATGTTGGAATTTTTAAATTGCTTTTAAGAACTCTAAACTTTTGTCCTTAGTCATAATTTATTAGTACATCAATTGGTGAATTTGAGGAATTTAAGAGAGTTGATTGTAGAGTTTTTGACACAGCTCATAAACACAATAATGGCAAAGACAAGACTTGCAGTACTAGTCATAGGTGACGAAGAAGAGATATATAGGGCCTACTGGTTGTTCAAAAAATTGGCTGCAAAACTGATAACGAATATTGATGACTATATATAACGTTAGAAATAAACAAGCTGAAGCCTGCCTGAGGACTCTGGATGACTGGGCTCTTCGGACATTGGAGTCTAGTTCACGGTACATAGTTTATGACATCACTGCCAGCAATACTCGGCTGAAGAATGGTGCGTGCACTTTTATTGAGAATTCGAATTAGCAAGAATTAACCTGGATGTCTTGCCGCCATCATGTCATGGTACTTCCTTTTGCTGTTTTTGGCTCTATATCTGGACCTACTGGAAGGTGTGCCATTACGATGCTCAGGAAGTTCCAGCAAAGCTAGCCACACATTGGCCAGACGACAAATGAAGTGGCTTCCGACGACATCCTTTGTTCGAGATGAAGAAAATGGTGAAATTCTGCAAGGCAGCTCTTGAAGGGTCACGTCACAAAGAAGACTACGAGGAATTCTTGAAAATCAGTATGATCTTCCAGGATGGTGCAAAGCAAGCAAGAGTTTCTTTTCGGGCACCAGGAGATTCCATCATGCACGTTCAATGGTGAAAGCCATCTTTAGCATTGAAATATTTGTTTCCAGCAGTTGTTCTCTCCAACTGCCAAAGAGAAGCACAGTGTAAAGGAACTACACTTTTTGTGAGCCTTGTCTATGTTCGGTTCAGGCATGAAGCTCCTCTGCCTAGATGCACCACTCAACGATCTACTGCTACTGAAGTAGCTCAGTAAATATCTAAATATGAGAGTGGCAAAGATTGCCTCGACCACATTCGGTAGGCATACCTGGTACGTTTCAAACATTTTTGTCAGCCTGTCCTTGTTTGACGACAGAATTGTAGTGGATGTGAAACAGTGATGGTGACAAACTTCCACCTTCCACAGTCCATCAAATATGTGAAGTGCCTCGACCATCCTCCTGAACCCCTCAGCTCCCTCGGCCTTGCATCTTCCGTCACAGAGAGAACTACTGTTATCGTTGACGTTCTGCACTTGAATGGAAAAGAGAAGGCCCAAAGCTTCCTGGTAAAGGATCCCCTAACAGGACTCCTAAAGGCAGTGTAAGTCATGACAGTTATGAACGACTCTGCTTGGGAGACCCAATGGTTTGATGCAGCAGTAGAATTAATCGGTGACAAGCAGTGAAGAGCAGCCGTTCCTTCTTCAGCTCGTGAAACGCCACAGGAGAACCTATCCGTCCTGCTGCAAGGCCACGTTGATGAAGATGACAGAGGACATAGAATGTGTTATTCAAGAAAAGTTCCAGTGTTTCCATAGCAAAATTGATCATTTTGGAACCTTTTCTTATTTTCATTGCTGCACTATATGTTTTAATTCAACTCAAATTCTGTTTTCTGTTCTTAGTGCAGATTACCGATTTCATGCTTAATATGGTGAAAATACCCTGACCTTGAGCGACCTCTAAATACTCATCAATCTCTCTCAAATTTGGTAGAGGTAATAGTGGGCAGCCATAGAACAAAATGAGGGTTGTGGAGGGCAACTCTGAGATACTTTGTGTTTTTGGGCCACCCTAGTGTACAGTGCTTGAAACTTGTTGTAGACATGCCTATTTGTTGTCATGGCATTATATAAATTCTGAAATTCGATTGAATGAAATAATTTTGTTTGCAGGAGTCAGTGCAGTTGTTTGATCTCTGGTGTTTGGGAAGAATGATGGCATCTGGCTATGCTGATTGATGCATGGTGCCGTCAAAAACACCTGCTCTTACATGTACATTTCGTAAGTACAGTTTATCTCAATTTTGGCAGAGAGGTTATGGTGCTGATGAAATCCTGCAAAGTATTCTAGTGTGCCCAGTTTTGTGTGATTTTTTAGTTATGCTGTGCCACTATGCAATATTTTAGCTGTTGGTCACTAAGCACATGTAGGACGCAACAGAGCTTCCAAATTCCAACATGTACTTGTCATTGTATGTAATAACTTCTAATTGTGTGCTGCCTAATGCACAAGGAAGGCATTCATTCGGGCTCTACAGCCAACCAGTAATCAGGTCAATACCCAGAAGATCCGTTGACTCAGACAGAGAGTTTATGATGGTAATGAAAAGCCTTCTATATTTAGAGCACCATGGGTTGATGCCTTGTGCCTTAGACACCAGCCTGATAAAAGTTACTAAATACAATTACATGTTGAACTTTGATGTGAAGTTCTATATGGTTCCATACTGAAACTTTTATATACGTACGGAATACGAAGGCGAATAGTGGCTATGCCACAGTTGCAGTACCAATGCTGAGAAGGGACCATAGTGATGATGCTGTTTGATTGATTGTGCTGTTGGTTTATTCTGTTGCAGCGCACTTCAGCACATGGCCAAAAAGTACAAAATCAACGAGTCAGACTTTTCCATCTGCTGTTCTAAGTGTCCTTTCAGATCTACGGACAATAACTATATTGTTTCACAACGGAATTGTGTGGGTTCTGTAATATTCTTCAAAACTATGCCTAAAACTCGTCGGTTTCTCCTTGCCTGCTGTGTAGTTCGATTATAGTTTTTCTGATTGCATTATGATAATGACACTAATAGAAGTCTACTTTAGATTGAATAGCTTTACATTATGCTAATTGTGCAACAGCATGAATGCTGTGTATTGTTTCTAGAAATAACACTTTCATATTTATTTTTACTTGAGTTTGTGATGTTTAAAGTATGCTTCAATTTTTGTGCTGATTAAGTCGATGGGCTTTGTTTTGATGTGTACTTGCATGCCAGTTTAAGATCTAATTTTCAGTTTCTTCACTAGTCTTCTCTCAAATAAAGAGTAATGAAGCAATAAGCATGCTTGGACCGAGTTTTGCTCTCTGCAGTTTGCCTCATTGTGCAAATTCCCAAGTATGGTCACCTCTTGAGTAGTTATATAAATTCCCGAATGAATTAATAAATATCCCTACGATGAATTAGATAGCTAAGCATGCATTGAGAATGATGCCTTCCTTTGTACACAGTGTTCTCCACATTTTGATGACTCACAATTAATGGAATGCATTGTGATGTGAAGATTTCCTGGTGTTAGTTCAAACTCCAAACATTTGTTTAATAATGTATAATATAGTCCAAAAACTTGTGATGTCTTTTATTGTTTTGGATATGTTTAGAGTTTCCAATAATTGCATGTAGACATTAAATCTTAGAAAAGACCCCTGGGCTGTTTGCGTGATTGATGAAAATGTTTTTGGTCTAGTTCTTGTTTTGGTTTATTTCGTTTATTTTTTGGATATGTTCAAAGTTTCCAATTATTGCGTGTAGAAATTAAATCTTGCGAAAGACTTTCAAGCTGTTTGCTGGATCAGTACAGATATTTTTGGTTTATTTTGTTTAACTTGGTCCATTGTTTTGGTTTATTTCGTTTAGTTATAATTTCTTGTAGAAATGAAATTATAGAAATTAAGTGTTTGAAAGGACAAGGATTTTGCTAGATTGATGTGCCTATGTCTGGTTTATAGTTTTGTTATACATGTTCCTTTTGTAATTGTTTGTAGAAGTTAAATCTTTGAAAGCAAAGAACTGTTTGCTCGATCATTGTAAATATTTGGTTTATTTTGTGCCGGGGTTAAGGTTTATGTTTCTGGAAGACTCTGGTTATGGCGTTTATTTTGATATTTGTTTTGTTGTTCACATGTATGTATAATATACCTTCAGTTGTACAACAAAACAAACTAATAATAATATTATTAATAATTAATTATAGTTAATTATTATAATTAATAATAATATTATTATAATTAATAATATTATTATAATTAATAATAATGTTATTTTTTATCTGTAATATTAATTTCTTCTTTTGTATTTTAGTTTCAGGTCTGTGAAAATAAAATTTCTATGCTATTCTATTTTCATTCTCTGTATTGTTTTCAATTTTTGTATTGTTGTTAAACGTGAAAATAAAAATTTTAAGCTGCTGTACTTTTCATTCTGTATTCATTACAACCTCTTGTTATAGTTAAAATTTTATGCTAATGTGCCTGCAACAAAATATCACAGTTTTAAAATCAAAGATTGCGTGCAGTGTACTAATATAATAGAGATGTACCATTGATAATTTAGGAAATTAAACTTATTCCAGTGGATAATCATGATATAGCATAATTACCGCTATGCTAATTAATATCAATTACACTGTACAAGTTTTTACACAACAATAAGCAATGCACATCTGTAATGTTTGATATTAATTGCAGCCTAAAATCAAGGAGATAAACCACACCTTTAACGTGGGATATCACACCTTAGGTTGAGGGAAGGATACCACACCTTTAACGTGGGATATCACACCTTAGGATGAGGGAGGGATACCACACCTGTAACGTGGGATATCACACCTTGATGAGGATGAGGGACGTGGGATACCACACCTGTAACGTGGGATATCACACCTTAGGATGAGGGAGGATACCACACCTGTAGCGTGGGATATCACACCTTAGGATGAGGGAGGGATACCACACCTTAACGTGGGATATCACACCTTAGGATGAGGGAGGGATACCACACCTGTAACGTGGGATATCACACCTTAGGTTGAGGGAGGGATACCACACCTTAACGTGGGATATCACACCTTAGGATGAGGGAGGGATACCACACCTTAGCGTGGGATATCACACCTTAGGATGAGGGAGGGATACCACACCTGTAACGTGGGATATCACACCTTAGGATGAGGGAGGGATACCACACCTGTAGCGTGGGATATCACACCTTAGGATGAGGGAGGGATACCACACCTGTAACGTGGGATATCACACCTTAGGGTGAGGGAGGGATACCACACCTGTAAGGTGGGATATCACACCTTAGGGTGAGGGAGGGATACCACACCTTAACTTTAGGGTGAGGGAGGGATACCACACCTTGTGGGATATCACACCTTCAAAGAAAGGTGTTAAATACCACCCCTAAGGTGTAAAGATCCAAGGTGTGATATCCCACCCATCAAATAACGTGGAAAATCCCACCATTTAGTCAAATATAGGGTGGTCTATATGGACCACCCTAAATGGTGGGATATCCCACGGTTTACCGCAACAGTGTACGTGTCTACTAGGACTCCATGTGTTCCTGTCCCGTTTGGCCTGCCCCAGGAATCTGTGCTGGGCCCTCTTCTCTAATTATATTATTTATACTGCTGATACTGGTCCTCTCCTGGCCTCTTGCTGAGCCTTGCTCTGTGCTGAACCAATCTTATGCGGATGACCTGCAGGCGTTTTTGCACTGTCCTGCGTCAGCAGCCATTACCGAAGCCGGGGCCATGAACCGGGCAATGGAGGCTTTTCGAGGCCTGGATGTCCTCCAATCGCCTGCGGTTAAACTTATCTAAGACCCAGTTCATTTGGCTTGGCACGCGCCAGCAGCTCGCCAAAATTGATTTGGAGGCCCTTGCCCAGGAGTTCCCGCAGATTACTTTCTCACAGTGGCAAAGAAATTAATTAATTGATAAATCCAGGCAGGCTATCAACTTTATAAAATAAAATGATAGGCCCTATAAAAAGATCGACGATCGTCATGAAAACTGCAATCTCTTAGAGAAAATAACATATCCAAAATTGAGTGGCCAAGGGCAGCATTTTGGGCCGTCGCCCAGGGCGGCATTTCAGCTCCGTACGCCATTGCTTTCTCATCCTTTGTCCGGGACCTTGGGGTCACATTAGACCAAGAACTAACGTTCACGCGGCATATCAGCCTGCTATGCCGCGATTGTGTATACCAGCTGCGTCAGCTTAGAGAGGTCTTCCGTTCCTTAACCTTTAATGCTGCCTTAATGCCTTATCCACTTCTTTGTTGTTTCCCGTCTTGATTATTGCAGCGCCCTCTGCGTGGGTTTTCCGGCGACTCGGGTTGGGTGCTTGGTTCAGGTCTTACGCTCGGCGGCACGCTATATTGGTTGCATCTCAAGATTCCGCCATGTTACTGACTATAATTATGCGGGATGTCTTGCATTGGCTTCCTTTCCCACAGTGGATCGCTTACCGGATCTCTTCCTTGGTCTGGCGCTGATGTGGTCTCTGTTTATCTACAGGAGCACCACCCTCAGCATCCAGCACCGTGGTTCTCCTCGCTCTTCTAGGCAGGCTGAGGTTCTTGTCTCCCGGTCGCGGACTTCTATTCTGCAGCGCCGTGCTTTTTCTGTTGCTGGTCTGCAATCTGGAATGGGCTTCCTTTGGCACTACGCCTAATGCATAGAGCCCTTCAGATCACGTTCTATTCTAACTTCAAGACTGTTCGGACTTCGGAGTTGGGACGGGTGCGCTCCTAAGTAGATAATCTTGAAGGGCGCTATGTCAATCTCTGTAATGAATGAATGAATCATAATTTGCCAAAGAGCTGATGTAAAATGTTATTACTTTTAACCAAAAAGATTGTCTCCAAAATGGACCATTACAAACCAACAAATAAATTTATTTTCTTATGCTTTAGTTAATTGCTTTGATGAGTCTGTCTGTTTCTAGTCTACGTTGGTCGCTGGGATTTTGCAGCTGATCGAACCCATTTTAAAAATCAAATTATGAAATTATAATTATATTTTTCCAAAGAACTTATGTAAAATGTTATTACTTTGAATCAAAAGTTGGTCTCCAAAATGCACTATTACAAACCCCTAAATGAAAATTTTTGGCACAGCCCCCTCCCCAGACCCCTCCCCTCAGAGTTCTTCAAAACTGCGTAATTTTATGGAAGACCTGGTTACGCCACTGATCATCATCATCATCATCATCATCATCACCACCACCACCACCACCACCACCATCATCATCATAATAATAATAATCTTAAGTGCCTGTCATTCTGCACACGGCCTTACAAAACCCTTTGAATTCTGGACCATTTTTGCAGACATCAGTGGGGACGAGGACAGTTACTTTCAGATGAATGAAAAATAAAATAATAATAATAATACTTTCTAAGCCCGAAGTTTGACTGTGCCAATGAGATACGTGCACCATTTTCACGGTCCGCTGCTTCCAATGCAACAATATCCTACATGATCTCCGTCGCTGCCCTCTAGCGCCACCTGTCGCAGGTCGACAGAAACACCTTTGTATGCGTGACAGAGAAGCAATTATTGTCTTGTATGTTACACAGCTGAAGAATGTCATACGTGATGGTGATTTGTGCGCGATTGTACTAACTATTCTTGTGTGAATGCCGCAGAAGCCCCGAGGGTTGTTACCTCGGGTTCTAAACGAGAGAAATCTCACACGGTCGTTAAATACGTCGCATTCTTTAAACATATCGGCTCGCTCGGAGCACTACTTACTCGAAATCGACTCAGTTACTGAAACCTCGTCTTTCTCCAATGGCTCTGAGCGTCCTCAGAGGACATTCTCAACGTTGTTGGTCTATATTTCATTAGATTTGAGTGTATTGGTGTTAGCTGGCACTATTGTCTTGTATTGTGTTGTGGTGTCTTCTATTCATTGCATAGTCTACTTCGTATCTGAACACTTGCTGCCCCTAACAGATACTCATAACTGCTTCCAAAGTTTCAACATTCATCATCGTCATCAGTTCCTGACGGTGATTGGTACGAATAAATGATTTCCGTTGTCCTCGGTCATTTGTCAAGTCCAGTGCTCCCTTAGTGTTAGTCCAAGTGATGTTATGTCCTCATTGATATTGTCTATCCATCGTAGTCTTGGTCTGCCTTTATTGCTTTTTTTTCTTCGAATCTTGCATGTAGTGCATTGTGTAGCATTGACTAATATAAATACAATTATTGATAAATTTATTTAGTCTTGACTCTTCTAAATATAATGAAATTCAGTTTAATTTCAGATTTTTCAATTTTTAAGCTTTGCCACCGCCTGAAATGTCTTAAGCCATAGCCTCGTTTGTTCCTATGACATATCCACAAATGAATACCATACCTAAAAAGCCCTGGGCTTTACGATGTGGTGAGGGCGACAACGGTGGCACGCCTGTTGTATGCTGCTCCGGCATGGTGGGGCTTTGCCAGCCAAAGGGAGAAGGGAATGCTCCAGACTGTAATGAACAGATTGATCCGTCAGCGATACCTCCCAAGTGATAGCCCAACCTTTGAACAACTATGCCTTAAAGCCGACACCTGCTTGTTTTCGGCGGTCCTGGCAAACCCGGGCCATGTTCTCCATAGGTTTCTTCCTCCAAAAAAGCTGTTGGCCTATTCCCTTCGACCCCGGTCACATGACCGTGTTTTACCTTTAGCTAATCATAATATGAAAAAAACTTTTATAGTTAGAATGCTTTATTCATATTGACTATTGATTGTTTATTGTTTATTATATATGATGTACGTACACCAGAATGCGGATTGCAACTGGTTCAATAAAGAATATACTTACTTAAAAATGTCGGACATGGATCTCCTTTTGGCTACCCTCTGGACAGTGGACAACCCCTCTGACTCAACGCAGCGCTTGTGAACAAACGGGTGCCTGTGCTAAGCTTACAAGTTGCGCTTCAGAAATTTGCAGTTTACACTGATGCGGATGGTCTTCAAGACGCTATATAAATTCTAATTGATCCATTGATTGACTGATTGATTGATTGATTAATTGATAGCTCGGACTTTTTATTGCAACCACATACCTGTAGTATTTCGAAGCTGGTACAGCTGGTGGCGAGCGTCGGATTCATGGAAAAGATGGTAGATCCAGTCTTTCCATCGATGCGGAAGAGGTTGCACTGACGTATGGTGTGGACCGGATTAACGTCAGACGCCCGGTGCAGCCGTTCGACGCACCAGGGTCGATTGGATGGGGTGAACAGCTGGCATTCATAGCCGTAGGTGGTACCATGGTGGTCGTTGGACTCAACCGGCGTTGAAACGTCTCCCTCGGCTGGAAAACAACGAACGTAGAATGAATTACGAGACATTTAGTAAAGTAAGTAAGTAAGTATATTCTTAAATTTAACCAGCTGTCAAACAGCACTCTGGTGAACAAGCATAAGCAATATAAATTAACATAAACATCAAAACATCAATCATCAAAATCTACAAAATCTACAGTTGCTTGAAGACAGTCCACAGTTTCTCGGCTTAACCGCAGTCCTCTACCTCAGCCTCTCCATCGGCTGGAGAACTACAGATATCGAATGAATAACGCAGTGCCGGCGCTAGGGTACTGGAGGCCCCCCCAGCCTTACTTGAGGCCCCCTCCCAATAACTACGAAAAATACACTGCAAACGGGATTGATCGAACGTCCAGTCTCTTTGTCTCTTTAAACCCAGCTCTTTCACCAACAACAGAAACAGCTAAATCAACAAAGTACACGTAGGCATCAAATAGGCCTACTTGGCATCGATACTGGAGCTCATGTCTCAGGAAAACTGTTTTCGTCTCGCCTTCTTTTCTGCGAATCGTTCCAATAGCTCGTCATAGTTGAGCTTTCGGGCAGTTTCACTTTCAATTGAGATCATTGCCAGGGATGATAACCTGCTGCTGAGCATGGTGGAACGATTAACTGTTTTAATTAGCTTCAGTGTGCTGAAACTGCTCTCAGCACTGGCCACTGTTACTGGGGTGGTCAGTGCAATTGACAGATTGGGATTATAAAAGTCATGAAGTTCATTCACATAAATGTACTGTAGAAAGTCTCGTGCTGTTGTTAGCTGTTTTGTTGCAGTCTTTCGTCGAGACAATCAGCCTGATTGTCTCGACGAAAGACTGCAACAAAACGTGAAATCTCCATTAGAAGTTCATTTTGTTTCTATGTCTCCCATCTTCTCAAAGAGGTAAAGACAATGTTTTTGCAGTTGATTGGAGTCGTGTATTTTAATGAGTGTGTCATAACCACACAGAAATCCAAAAATGCTGTTCCAATCCTTGATCTGCTGGAACCGTGACTGAACTGAAACCAGCGCCTGATCCAGAAGTTTGTAGAAGAAATCTGTCTTAAATCACTGTTCGGATGTAGCCTAAGTCTATTCATTTCATCTGCACATTCGTAGTCAAACTGAGCTTTTCTGCGTCGGTTTCTCATTTCAGGGAAAGTGGTGCTCACCTCCATTTCTTCTGCAATTTCCTGTGCACTTGTAATAGCAGATTCAAATCCAGGTTCACGATACCTCTGTAGGAAGTCTTCACTGGCTTCTAGTTCTAGTTCACGTTCCAGCGTATCAATTGTCTATTTTGCTTAGATATTATAATCCGGTGCTTGGGTTTCAGAAACAAACGGTCACAAATAGGCTTAATGATCAGCTAAATTTGGAGGCCCCTAACAAACTGAAGGCCCAACGTCACAAATAGGCTTAATGATCAGTTAAATTTGGAGGCCCCTAACAAACTGAAGGCCCAAAGTCACAAATAGGCTTAATGATCAGTTAAATTTGGAGGCCCCTAGCAAACTGAAGGCCAGCGTCACAAATAGGCTTAGTGATCAGTTAAATTTGGAGGCCCCTAACAAACTGAAAGCCCAACGTCACAAATAGGCTTAATAATAAGTTAAATTTGGAGGCCCCTAACAAACTGAAGGCCCAACGTCACAAATAGGCTTAATGATCAGCTAAATTTGGAGGCCCTAACAAACTGGAGGCCCCCCCGACCGGGGGGTTCGGGGGGCCCTAGCGCCGGCACTGGAATAACGAGCCACAAACTCCGCCACTACCTTAACCAGTCGTAGTGCCAGTCCCAAACATGGAGAAAGGAGGGCGACGCTAATCATTTGTTATTACACAGCATCGTTAAACAGTAACTAACTAAACACTTGTCAGACGTCGATACTTGAAGACAGTCGATAGTTTTCTGCTTACGTAGTCCTCTCCTTTGCCCCTTGATCAGCAACTTCATTTTCTTTGCCTCGGCATATGAGGGCGGGTGGCCAGTCCTCTCCCTCACGATCTCATCTTCCCACCAACAGTGTGCGACTCATATCAGTGTGTTCTCGTTGTAGCTGAGCTGACTATGGGGCGCAGTTGGGGCAGTAATCTTGAAGCAAATTTAGCCCCGGGCGGGATTTGAACCCCAACATTAAGACTGACAGTCCAGCAAGCTACCACTATAGACTTAGACTATCGTGCAGCCAAGAATCGATTCAAACGTGTGTAGACTCAGCTGTCAACACCAAGGTTGAGGTATCTGGGCAACTGGCAATTTATAGACTTCTCTCTGTAACAAATATTTCAGTATGCGACTCGCTGCAAAGTCTGGACAGACAACAGCGTATAAAGAATGCTCAGACATAAATAATACACATAGACACTTAGCCTGGCTAAGTTGGCCAGAACCATGAAAAGGACATCTTATAATCTAAGCGTGTTACACTCATGTTGCACTCATTACATGCCCATCATCGAGCAAAGCATCCATTTCAAAATCTACTTCATAGTTCACAAAGTATTATCACACAGTCCAATTTTAGTTTATAGGTTTTGGAAGGTAATGTAAAGTAACTCAGCTCTGCATTAACCAGTAACCTACTGACCGCAGACATATACCAGTAATAGAAGCAGCAAGTCATGGCGCCTACAGAGATAGGATCCGAAATAAGAGGACATGTAATAAGTTCTGATGAAAGAGTTATTACTGTAATCTACCATCGACTTCTAAAGAGGCAGACCGCTTCAAGAATTTCATATAATTCGAGGACGATAATAGATGGACAACAGATGTTAGATTCCAGAATCTTCCGTGAAGGTCCCGCCCTCACTTGAAGGAGCTAGTTTATAGGTTTGTATAAGTAGGTAAGGTTTGACTGATGCCACACCTTCCAGTGGCCTACGTAATGTCAATCTAGGGATCCAAGGTAGAGAGGTCCGACAGTTTGACTGACCAATCACGACTATACCTTTACCGAGAGCTTCCGACTGACTGAGGATAAGAAGTCAGTATAGTAGAGAGTCGGAGAGTTCTGGGATGAGTGCTTCAGACAGATTAGACTGAACATTCTGTATTCGACTGTCATGTCTAGTGTTCAGTAGACACTAGGCGTTCGTCTTAAGAAATCTAGAATAAGGGTTCTTGAAGTTGTCGCAATCATCTTAGCTATCTCATCATCGACAGTGTATCTAGAACAATCGTGTGTAATCGAACTGTTACTGTCAAGAGACATTCAAAGAGAACGCAATAAAGACATGTATACAGAAGAATCAAACTTCATAGATAGGCACTATAGACAACCTATCTGGTAGATGGCGCAGTCGCGCTGTCCGATAGATGGTGTGAGAACCAGTTCGTTCAGCCGTTTACCTCTCAAGCAAACCGAGTTCCTCATTGCAACGAAGGTCAACCGAAATGAGATACGTGCTACAGATTCGAAACCAACTCAACGAACATCCATTCTTAGCTTCTTAAGACGATGCCGTTCCATTAGCACAGAAGATGATCAACCAACCAATCAAGTCTTCTGAACAGCTGTTGGTACATTTCAACTTTCGCTCGACAGCCAGAAACCAGATGCCGGTCAACTTCATCTTCTGCCGGACCATCCAACCGTTCCACGATGTCTGCATCCTATCAGCGACTACTGCTCACTCATCCTACACCTCTCCACCGCTCCTTCGATCAGCGAGACAAGGTGCCACAATGAAAAGGACCCATTCGTTGTGCAGTGCCGTTGTCTTCTCATCGAATGTCGTGGATCTCTACAGCTTCTCTTAAGTCTCAACGGTAATGAATGCCACTTCATTATAAACGTTCATTTGAATCATTTTACGGTCATATAGCAGTATGATATTTGGCTCTACAATTTTCATTGATGGTCATATATAGATATTCACTCATAAATCCTTCATTTCGCAACAACTATGTAACTTCTATTTTAACATAGGCCTACAGCAAGTGTGAACAACTATACGTTAATTGTGTGCGTATAGATATATGTAGAAGAGTTCATGTCTTCGTGTCTATAGTTTATTTAACCCGTTGTTTTCAGCCTTATACTTTGGCTTTAGTAGAATGTTTGGCATTTCAGTAGCTTAGAAGTGGACACATTATTTCAGACACTTATCTGTCAGCATTCGTGTGAGGCATATTAGATAAGGCTCTTCCTCGTAGTGTTGGATGCTTGCAGTTATAACGAGCAGCATGTCTTATTTCTTCCTCATGTATCTAAGCTGAGATATCGCTTGATGGAAAGCAGATCTACGCTGACTTGGTATACGCAGATAACAGCTGTAGATCTAAAGCTGGATTGGTATATTATTATGTACAGCTGCTTTATGCCTGCATAGACTGTATCAGGGCATTCTAACGGACCCTATAGACCGGTAATGGACAGAATTTATCTAGACTGCATAGGTCAAGTTATTCGTCTCTGATTGTTACGAGTTACTGTGTAACTGAGTTTCTGACCACGTTCAGTTTACAAAAATCAGGTGTCTGATTCAGTGTTGAGATGTCAAGCTTTCGAGTGTGAACCGAGATTTATATTGCGCTATCGCGGGACGTGTTATTCCCCGGATCAGCAACGGTCAGTAGAGCTATCGCGGGACGTGTTTCCCCGGATCAGCCACGTTCGAGTTTGAAGCCGTGCCAGGCAAAGCGCACGCGTTTATTCGCATTTTTTATATTTTTTTAAAGAGTCACATGAGTAAGGTTGCAGCAAAATGCTATGTCATATGCGATTGGTAGTGTCAACGATCGTGCAAGAGTTCAATGCACTTAACGAATTAACAGGCTATGATGACGTTTCCATAGACCTAAGTGAAGTAACGATATAAGTTCTAACATCGCATGCAGTCAGTAAGATTCAATTATACCAGCACATTACGCAGTTTACTACCAGTCAAGCAGTCAGCAGTTTGTTTTCAGCAGGTCACTCAATCAGCTAAGATCAGCATGCAGTCTGAAACGAGCTTCGCATGAGCACATGAGATCGAAATACAAAAGCAAAACGTAGGACTGTCTTCTGCATTAGCCATCTTTACCATTTTAGTTTTCAGTGTGGTGTTTCAAGCGTTTGATTTGTTTTGAGCCTATACATCAATGTTTGCTTTCTTGCATGATATTATATATGTGTGTTTCTTTGTAATATTTCATGTACCGCTATGATGGAATGACCGAGCGAGCAGTGAGACAAAGGCAAATCTCTTAGCCAGTCACGCTGTCAATGTTACACAAGTACAGCGTCATGCTCGTCTCAGCAAGGTCATCGGATCAGAACATTACGAAAGACGTGATGCTAACTCTGTTCTCAGAAATACAGTCACGTCGTTTCACAACTGATTCCACTATGTTACCGTCATAGCTCTACTTTAATTGATTTTAATGTGTACTTTTGTTGTTAGGCTTTAGAACTGTATTTATCTAAATGACACTGATCGTGCAGAACCTTTCTTCCATGGAGCACGTGCAACTCCATAGGACAGTTTGGACATTCTAGCTGACTATCATTCTCATTTAATCATCACTTGCATATATATTAGGCAGATACTACTGTATTCATGTGTGCCTAACTTCTTTAGCTCCTACGTTTAGGTAGCTATATCTGTCAAACGAGGACGTTCGCGCTTCTTGAAAATCGGAAGGAATATCACACAGTCCAATTTTAGTTTATAGGTTTTGGAAGGTAATGTAAAGTAACTCAGCTCTGCATTAACCAGTAACCTACTGACCGCAGACATATACCAGTAATAGAAGCAGCAAGTCATGGCGCCTACAGAGATAGGATCCGAAATAAGAGGACATGTAATAAGTTCTGATGAAAGAGTTATTACTGTAATCTACCATCGACTTCTAAAGAGGCAGACCGCTTCAAGAATTTCATATAATTCGAGGACGATAATAGATGGACAACAGATGTTAGATTCCAGAATCTTCCGTGAAGGTCCCGCCCTCACTTGAAGGAGCTAGTTTATAGGTTTGTATAAGTAGGTAAGGTTTGACTGATGCCACACCTTCCAGTGGCCTACGTAATGTCAATCTAGGGATCCAAGGTAGAGAGGTCCGACAGTTTGACTGACCAATCACGACTATACCTTTACCGAGAGCTTCCGACTGACTGAGGATAAGAAGTCAGTATAGTAGAGAGTCGGAGAGTTCTGGGATGAGTGCTTCAGACAGATTAGACTGAACATTCTGTATTCGACTGTCATGTCTAGTGTTCAGTAGACACTAGGCGTTCGTCTTAAGAAATCTAGAATAAGGGTTCTTGAAGTTGTCGCAATCATCTTAGCTATCTCATCATCGACAGTGTATCTAGAACAATCGTGTGTAATCGAACTGTTACTGTCAAGAGACATTCAAAGAGAACGCAATAAAGACATGTATACAGAAGAATCAAACTTCATAGATAGGCACTATAGACAACCTATCTGGTAGATGGCGCAGTCGCGCTGTCCGATAGTATTACATCTTAACCAACTGACCAGTCACTTTTCCATGCATGTTTATGGGCCATCCGTTTTAATTGTACGAATGGAACAGGAGAGGGTTAACTGAAATACATATGTCTGCGTATCGGTGGGGCGGGGGGGTGTCCACGGAAAATGTACGCATACGTATAGGAAAGGAGAGGGTGATATCCCCTCGATGATAATTTGTCTATTATTGGCCTTAAAATGAGCCACTGAACAGTAGCGGCCGGACAATAGCGGTGGACTCTTTTTTTTATTGAACATGTTAATAATTATTATTAATCCTTGATTAAATATAGACCGTTCTGTAGGATTCGGGGGGATACGCCGAGTATTCGACGACTGGAGGGGGTGTAAAAAGTACACTTGCGTACAAGGAGGGGAGGGGCAAATGAAACGGATTTCTGCGTATATACTAAATAGATGGACCCTTACCCCTCATGCCAACAGATATTGCACTTGACCAATCGACGCCGAGTGTGACTCTTGATGTGCTTGTGTACCCCAACAGTGTTGGACTCTCGGGCTTTCTCGGTCGCGGGTCCGAGGCTTTGAAATTCGCCTCCCAATTCAGGTCGTGCGGTCAATTCTTTGATGTCACTGAGGTCTAAACTGAAGGCTCTCGTGCGTGGTCTCTCTGATCTATTGTATTTAAAACTGGCTTCTCCAATGATTCTCGTTGTGACTACGACCTGACTTGTAGCGACCATCGGCTGATGTCTTGACCTCCCCGGATTCTGACCTGGCAACGGAACGGACAAAGCAGCCTGGCTAATGCGGACTCGATTGATATAGCGCCGGTTTTTAGCTGGTCTTCCTAACACAACTTTTATGTGGTCCTGAGAAATTTAGAAGATTTTATATTAACATTTCATTTACATTGCATCACATTAGATTTAGATTTACATAAATTTACATGACATTATATTTACATTACATTTACCTTGAATGACATTAGATTTACATTTACACTGCATTACATTAGAAATACATTGCATTACATTAGATTTACATTTAATTACATTTATTTTTCATTTACATTAGATGCAACTTTGCCAATTTCATGTGAAGGGACGACGATCGATAGATAATAATGGCGCTATATAAGTCATTAGATTAGATTAGACTTTTGTAATAGTTTACAAAGATATCAGTACAACCAAAGGGTTGGTTAGTTTGGTTAACTTTGTTATTATTTAGTAATGCTGTGTGTCATAAGAGAGGTACTAGCGCCGCCCTCCTCCTTTATCTAGGCTTGCGACTGGTACCACCATAGGAGCGGAAGTGCCCGGGTTCGCTAATCGGGCGGGGCCCTCCTCACAATTTCTCCCTATTCCATCTGATTATAGAAGGTGTAGAAAGAACCGAATTGTTCTTCCCTCTGGGGTATTTGACTCCCTGACCCCGGCAACCTCCCCCACCCGTCCCTGGTTGGCATGAATGGAACGAACGGGGTCTGGGGTGAGGTATCAGCCGCCCAGGCCAACATATTGACTGCGATAGATGCCCAGCTGTGCAAAGGCCTCTGGTTTCTGTTTCAAAAGGAGACTTGGACCTATTGTAGGACCGCCATAAACGTTGGACCGCAACTGACCGCAAGAAACACGTACCCCTCACCCACCCACGAACGAAATGCCACACACACTGCACCCCCGCCCCACCAAACACCCTACATGTCGTCGAAGCGAAGTATTTTGAAATCCGATGTCTAACCTGGGATTTATGTTTAATAGTATCTAGACGCGAGCTCTCTCTCTCTCTCTCTCTCTCTCTCTCTCTCTCTCTCTCTCTCTCTCTCTCTCTCTCTCTCTCTCTCTCTCTCTCTCTCTCTCTCTCTCTCTCACTCAATGTCTATGTCTCTCTCTCGTCTCTCTCTCTCTCTCTCTCTCTCTCTCTCTCTCTCTCTCTCTCTCTCTCTCTCTCTCTCTCTCTCTCTCTCTCTCAATGTCTCTCTGTCTCTCCTCTCTCTCTCTCTCTCTCTCTCTCTCTCTCTCTCTCTCTCTCTCTCTCTCTCTCTCTCTCTCTCTCACTCAATGTCTATGTCTCTCTCTCGTCTCTCTCTCTCTCTCTCTCTCTCTCTCTCTCTCTCTCTCTCTCTCTCTCTCTCTCTCTCTCTCTCACACTCAATGTCTATGTCTCTCTCTCTCTCTCTCTCTCTCTCTCTCTCTCTCTCTCTCTCTCTCTCTCTCTCTCTCTCTCTCTCTCTCTCTCTCTCTCTTCTCTCTGTCTGTCTATCTCTCTGTCTGTCTCTCACCCGCCCTCATATGCCGATGCTAGGAAAATGGAGTCACTGACACTTTTACCCATGGCCTGGTGTGTTTCCAACTTTTGTTTTAACCCCTGAGAATGTATTTTTTTGGATGAAATTGCTAAATTCGTGGTTGCATAGTTATCGAGGCTTCCGACTGGCATTGCGTGCCTCAGATTCACATTTCGGTGTGACCTTGCGCGCATTACAAATTTAATTAATAATAAAATAATCATCCGATGGTAGGCAGTGTTTTCCCGTTGTTTATCGCCATTTTGTGGCCGCCAAATAAACGCATTCGATGAATTTATCAAGTCCAAAGACTGCGTGTTAAAGGTGTTTAAAACGAGCGCTGCATTATCTACTGTTTAGCGACATCTTGTGGCTGCCAAGGAGAATTACTTTGACATTTAACTTATTTGCTAATTGGATATAGGCTATATCCATCCGTAGCTGTAGTTTCTGTTTAACGACGCTTCGTCATAAAAGAGACAATTAGCTTAGGAATGACACCACCTGAGTATACGGCAGTGGCCGTGACTTTCCTTCGTATACGCAGTTTAACGACGCTGTGTGACAACGTACGCTGTAAATAATCAGCGTTGCCCTCTCCTTATTTTAGCCTTTGGACTGGCACCGCCCGATCGTAGACCATTTTTCAGTTATCATATTATTTTGCAACCGCCAAGGGCCTTTAACGTCGACCTTATTCTGTACGGAAAGGAACAATTTGAATCGACGGTTAAACGAATTTGTCGAGTTTATAGCATCGGAAGAATACGTGTTAAAGGTGTTTAAGAAGAGCAATGTATTATCTATTGTCTAGCGACATTCTGTGGCTGCCAAGGTCAATTACGTCGACCTATCATTAACTGATTTGCTAATTATATTTCCATACGTCATCGTAGTTCTCCTTAACGAAACTGCGTCATAAAGAGAGAAAATCAGCGTCACTCTCCTTTATCCAGTCTGCAGACTGGCACATCCCGCGTATACGGCAGCGGTCAATATTTTCTTTCATTTATATGTAGTTTAACTACGCTGTATGACATCTTAAATGCTCAGCCATCCTCCTTATTCCAGCCTTAGGACTGGCACCACCCGATGGTAGGCAGTTTTCCGTTGTTTATCATTATTTTGTGGCCATCAATGGCCGTTAACGTCGACCTTCCCAACAAGTCGCTTAGTGGTCGAACTCTAGCGATTAAACGCAGTTGCTAAATTTATAGCATCGGAAAACAGCGAGTTAAAGGTGTCTAAGACGAACACTATAATATAGATTGCTTAGTGACATCTTGTGGCTGTCAAAGCCGATAACGTCGATCTCTCTTTAGTGTTTCCTTCTGTTAGTATGAGATACTAGATGTTTGCCGTCGTAAGAGGGTTGAAAAGAATTTGAAAATGTACGTATAATAGTGCTATAGCAGCGTCGCCTACTGAAAAGAAATGAGTCACAATCCACGGACGGCCACGTTCTTAGCGCGTAGTGCGATAGTAGCGCCACCTATTGAAATTAAATCAGTCCAGTTTATTAGGACCTTCATCATCATATATTCGTTTATTGTGTTAGCAATAGACATAACGCTGTAGGTGTAGGCCTACATAGAAAAGCTAGATATTATAGTATAAAATAAAGTAATATCTTAGAAAGAGTTAAGGAATAACATTCGAGGTATAAAGTTTCGTGAGTCTTTGTCAGGAATGTTAAAGTCATGACCCTGAGAACATAGGGGTGAAATGTTGGTTGGGGAAAATGCATCTGAGTGAATGATTCTCATTTAAGAGACCGGCTTTGAAGAGTGAAGTGTCTGCTTCATTAGCAAGAACTTTCGCAGAAGGGGAATTTGCGTGAATAAATCCAGAGAGTTTCAGTCTGTTCATCAAACTGACAAGTAGGCTACGCAGTCAGATTACATGGTATAGTAGTAACTAGGGATGTTAAACGATAATCGGAAATCCGATTATCGGTTTCGAAAAGGATAATCGGTTTTCATTTATTGATAAAACGATTATCGAATTCTGCCTCTTATATATAAAGCGGAGTCTTCCACAGCCAACGAGGTAATAGTAAAATCCCCCCCCCCACAGCGACGTATTATTGCCTCTTATATATAAACGGATACTTCCACAGCCAACAAGGTAATAGTAGAACCCCCACAGGGACCTATTATTGCCTGTATATAAAGTGGACTTCCACAGCCAACGAGGTAATAGTAGAACCCCGTACGTGTATGTACGTTACCGCACATAGCGATTATCGGTTTTCAGTAACTTGCATTATATGATAATATAATAAATTTTCTATGAAGGCCAATAAAAAACGATAATCGGTTTAAAATCGGATTTCTAAAACCGATAATCGGTTTGCCAAAAAAACCGATATTAACAACCCTAGTAGTAACAGATCAAAACAAGTTTAACAGGAGTCGAATTTAACTATATGGCAGCCCGCAAGGCGTCCATCTGCGCTACTACTCATTTTACAGTCGCCCATGGAGTTGAAGGTCGAGTTAACCATATTGGGCGAGCGGGTATCGAACCCACGTCGTTCAGATCTTCTGCGACCAGCATGTTACCATTCAACCATCTCCCTGCCCCTAGAAAATAGCGTCGCCCTCCTTAATAATCCAAGTTTCATTCAGACTGGCACCACCAATTGTTAGGCAGTGTTTCCGTTTGTTTAATAGCATCTTTTGGCCGTGAAGGGTCTTCAAAGTCCACTTTACGAGTGAAACGAAAGTCAGCAAATCGCATGGAACCTAGCGATTAAAACGCAGCTGCTGAATTTATAGCATCTCGAGAATGCGTGTTAAAGGTGTTTAAAGCGAGCACTGTATTATCCATTGTTTAGCGACATTTAGGGATTGGCACGCGATGGATAATCAAAATATTATAGTTGTGAATTTATTAAGCTCCACGCCAAGCATCAATCGATGGCGTTGAGCAACTGTGAGTGAAGACTTGCTCAACGTCCCCACACACTAACCATCTCAGAGGAAGAGGATCGAACCCGAGCTTAGCGTTACAAGGCGAGCGCTCTAACCAATCGACTATCGTCTCAAACCGTTTCAGACAGTTTTTGGTTTACCTTAAAGTCGCACTACACTACACTACATGTATCGTATTACATTAACTACGTGGCAGACTGGCACCACCCAATGTTAGGCATGTTACTCAGCGCTTCTGAGTAGTTGAGCGCTTCTGAGTAGCTTCTTGAAGAGGCGCTATATAAATGCTCTGAATGAATGAATGAATGAATGAATGCGCAATATTCATCGGGAGGATGCATATGCAGGTGTGATAGCGCTATAAAATATGACGATGATAAATAAGTAAATAAAACAGTTTTACAAAAATCGCCTTTAGTTCGGTTTCGGTTCAATTGCTAATAATCTAGAAGTCCGTGTCCATCATCCGCAGCGTCCAGTCACTCCAGTGTCACAAGGATACCCTAATTGCAGATTGATGGCCGTCTTCGTCGGCGGTGGGGGAGGGGTGAATGAAGTCGACCTGCCTGAACAGCAAAAGTCTTTCACCGGACGATTGAGGGGTAGCGTGGGGCAAGTGGGTATACCCGAGTTTAATTGGTTTATTGGCTCCGTCGGGGAAATGGCATTCGCGGAAGAACGATAGATTACTGTTTCACCATCTCCAGGGCTCTGGTGTTCTAAGGTGCATAAGCACTCATATATATATATATATACATACATATATATATATGTTTATACTTGTATATATATACATATATATATATATATATATATATATCTTTAAGCATAGGTAGCCTATATATCTCTCTCTGTGTATAAAACTGTATATCTATATAGATCTTGAGTATGATTTGATACGCTTAATTATACAGGGTCCCGTGTCAGTGTCAATCTTAAACTGTTGACTCCTGACGAGGCATTTGTTTTGACGTGTAAGGGTTATATGTAGGTCATTTATTACTCGTAATAGTAGACTCTAAATTTCTATAGCGCCATTTGAAAGTCAAGCGCAGGGCACCAGCTTATTCAATACCGCTGCGTCGCAAGATTACTCCACTAACAGGTTGGCCCGCTACGGGGGTCATGAATATGCGTAAATCGGAGTGGGGCGCTGTGACGTCAGTGGCTGAGTCGGCCAGCACTACTAGCATCCAGAGCCGTATATTTGACGGCTCTGCTAGCATCTATACAATACAATACAATACAACTTGTATTTATAACGCGCCTTAATAAAACAAAGTCTTACTCAAAGGACGCGTTACAATGTACTTACTAATCACAGTACTTAGAGAGGAGATAAGTTTTAAGTTTAGATTTCAAATATTAATTGAGGCTGATCTTGGATTAGTTCTGGTAAAGAGTTCCATTCAGCTGGACCAGCTACTTCAAACATTCCTAGGTCCCACTAATTAATTACCTTAATTACCAACTTAGTTGAGTGGATGGCGATGTTACAGTCCTTTGTAGGCTACTCATCAATAAGCAATAACTACAATAACAGTGTAACTTAACTAAACTTAACTAGGCAGTATAAATGTTTTAAATGGTATAATGCATAATCCAGCATCTCAAGAGAAAACTGTGAAATTCCAGGTCGGCAGCTGAAACCTCCGACCCAACGTCGTAGTGTTGACACGCCAGGAAGTGGAACTTGCTTATTGTTTCTCAGATAGATATATGCCTTGTGGGAGACAGTCCTCAGTTCCAGTGCATGTATGATGTCCTCCTTTGACCAGCGAATGGCTTTTTTCCCATTCTTCAAGCATCTGATCTGGCCAGGACTAAAAATACGCTTCAGATTGTGATCCACCTTTCTGAGATCAATTGAAGTTTTATTCCTCCTGGCAACCTCTCTCCAAAACCGAATGCGATCTCGCAGCCGATTCCTCTCTGCAACGTGGTTGCTCCTCTGTGTTTCCAGCTGTTTCCGGAGACGATCACATTCAGCCTGGAGACTGGTGCATGACTGACATTCTGCAGCTTTCGAGTTGGATTCAGAGGGATCGACTGCAACGAAGTTTATGGACTGGTCAGAAACCTCTGTGTTGTCAACCAGAAGCTCATCAAGCAAAACTTTTGCACTCCGTTTTGTGGCTCGACCAGAACGGCCTGGAGACTTCACTGGAGAAGTTTTATAAGGTAGCTTTCTGATTGGGATAGCATCGTCTTTTAAAATACGGCGAGCTTTCACGGCGTCACCTAACAGTTCGCTTCTCAGATCTCTTATGAATTGCCCATCCTCAAAATGTTCAGAACAGATGCGTGCCGTTTTGGCATTAAAAGGATCTTTTCGGCAGCATCGTCCTATCCAAAGTTTGACTAATCCCTCATCTTTATTAGGAAATCTGTGGAATGACAGACTCTTTCCAGCCTCAGTATGGTACGTATTCTTACAACTGGCGACTGCACAGTTACCAGGCATCTTGATCTATAATTTCTAACGTTTCTGCAATGATTCTTCAATGATCTACAAACACTTTAGCTACGCTGAATTCATATACAGAATGAACCGAATGCACTGGAGTCTGCCCGAATGTGTCAGCCAGTGACGTCAGAATACCCCACCCCGAGTTAATGAGCCTCCCAGTACAAGCTTGCGGGCCAACCTGTTAGTGGAGTAATCTTGGCTGCGTCGAGTCAGAGGGGTTGTCCAAAGGGTAGCCAGAAGGATGTCTGAGTCCGGTTGCCAGAGGGTTTAGAGGGGCAGAGTAGCTGTTAATGGTGGGTATCGTTTAGATCCAGAATTGGAAGGTGGAGGATGAGATGAGCCAGGGAATGTATTCTTGGGTATTGGCGCCCGTATCTTCAACAATACTACCAGTGTTCGAAAAATAGCGGGGTTCACCGTTACTATTACCACAACAACAACGACAAGGCTAATCACTTGGCTTTCTTATTTCTTATTTCCTCGGGGCTGGCACGCTGAGAGCGCCTCTGATTAGCTAGTACTGTAAGAGGCGCTTTATAAATTCTCAGATACGATACGATACTTGGAGCAGAAAAAGGTCCTTAACTGGTCGCGTTCTCTCAATCTCTCAACGACACTTGTTTACCCCATCTTCCCCCATCCAAACGACACTTAGCCCTCGGGTACAAAGGCGATGGCACAAGATGAACGGATATATAAGACATCATCGGCTCTTCGAGTGCATGCCGTCGTCATAGCGACGCGTCTCTACCTGTCTAGGATAGGAATACAGGTGAGGGCCTTCCCACAGCCGAAGCGAAGACCCCGTGACCTCCTGCAAAGACAGGCCGTTGACGAAACGAATTTTGAATTGAACTGTGCTGCCTCGGGTCCGTTTCAATTACGAGCTATACTGCGGAAAGCACGATTCCTATTGGCTAGACGGACGACACCAGTGGCTAAAAATAGCAACGCTAATTATATCTAAAGTATCTTATGTCGGGATAACGTAAAAACACACCACTGCCTGTACTCTGGAAGTGCCAGTCCAAAGCCCGGAGAAAGGAGGAGGGCGACGCTAATCAACTTTGTCGACATAATGTTGTTAAAACAGCAACTAACATATAAATACAGTGGGAAACATTGTGGGTAAGGTGCAATTACAAGCTACCGTGTAAACGGTCGGTGTAAACGGTCCTAAGATGTCGTTAAACACTAGAAAATATTACTATTTGTGAACTGCCCATTGTATTGTATTGTATCTATCAATTTATACAGCGCCTCTCGCAGTGCACACCAATCAGAGGCGCTCCCAGTGCGACATACCCAGAGAAAAGAGGCACTTGGCCCACCAGTTAATAAACAGGTGTCAAAGGAGGAAGCAAGTTCCATAGTGCAGGGCTAATGCTCGCGTTTTACTCTGGTAGTGCCAGTCCCAAGCCTGGATACAGGAGCAGGGCGACGCCAATCATCTTCGTTGACACAGGTTCGTTAAAGAACAACTAACAAGCCAACTATTCGTGCAAATAGAAGTGCCATCTGCACTGGGGAAATAGTGAGCTACTTCTTCGGCGATTGTGATTGTCGGCACATGGATTACATTAACCCAGTTACTGTAGATGCCGATGGAATTTTAATGTTGTTTTCGTTGAAAACGTGAACAGGTATATGGTATCCTTAATACAAGTAGATTCCCGACGGCTATACCACCCACGCGGGCCACTCCCCTCAAAGCCCAATCAGGCAATCACCCAGTTCCGTGTTATATATGTATTTATTGTATGTATGCAAGTATGGATGTACGTATGTATGTATGTATGTATATATGTATGTATGTATGTATGTATGTATGTATGTATGTATGCATTTATCAGAGAATGCATAGCGCCCGTTAAGTAACTTACAAGGGCGCTCACACATCATTCATCTGGTCTTGCACATGAACAAACAAGGCAACTAACTTCCTTATTCATTCACACGCTACCTTACCTACAAGACAAAGGAGTGATTGACGGCTCATACACCCTCGCCCCTTCGGAGTGGTGCCGTTGTGTTGGCTCTAAAGTCGTCCTTCTCTCTTAGACAACAAAGGCTTCTCTGTCGGTGCAACCCTCGCCCAACAAAGCCCAGGTGAGTCCACGGTGATTAAGGTAGCGTCTCAGACAAGTCGTCGATGAATGAGTACGTTCTAACCATACAGAATGCCCTTAAATTTGCCGGAAGGCTGATGTCTTTCGTGGTTACGAGAGGTTGTCACTACCCCAGGGACAAACGTCAGCGGTGAATAGGGTAACAAAGATCTTGGGGTGAACAATATTCGGCTCATTATTGGAAGGAATAAAGCAGACAATGAGTATACCAGAGGTTGCATATGGTCATTCACTAGTAATACCTTGCTGAGTAATAAGAGTAATAAGGGGTGTTCAATTGTAGGACTATACACATGAATAGGGTGCGATTCACAGAAGGAAAGGGGTGCAGTTTACCCATACATAGGTCCTTCCATCCAAAAGCCTCCAATGATAAAGCTGAGAAATCATCATTAACCCCATCATCATCATCTTCATTATCATCATCAAAACATTATGGGCATCATCATTATATTTTTATTGTCACCATCGTCGTAATCGTGATGACATCATCATCATCATCATGATCACTGTCAATAACACCAACACCCCACCACCATAATCAATCAACTTAGGTCTTAAGGCCTTTGTTAGGCTACAAAATGCGCTAAATAAATAACCAGACGTATGCAAACACATAAACACTATTGGTAATTATACGCTTTATTGTATTGTGCTTTATTGCATTGTATTGTATTTTATTGTATATTATTGTATTGTTGTAAATTGTATTATTATATTGTACTTTTGTATATATAGTTGCATATTGTATTATTAATAACTAGATGTTCGCCCGTCCTAAGACGGTTAGTTTAGGTGCTCGGGCGGACCACTTGAACTCAGCGCCCCCCTCTTTTCTCCACTTCCCTTTACCTTGCTCTACTTTTCCCCTCCAATTCCACTTCCCACCCCTTTCCTTGCCTTCTCCCTTTCCCGTCCCATAACCTCCCAATCCTATTTTCCCTCCCATACTACCCCTATTCTACCCCTCCCCACCCATTTCTACCCGTCCCCATTATTAATTTCCATCCCCTGCAATTTCCCACCCCTCTAGACTGCCGGGACTGCCCTTCCTTTTCCCTCTTAATCACCTTCCTTTCTTCACTCACTCCCCTGCCCTGCCCCTTCCCACCCCCTCCCCAATCCTCTCCACCTATCACTCCCCTTCCGTCCCTCCCGTCCTTCTCTCCTCATTCCCCTCCAACTCCCTCTCCCTACCTCCAACCATGGCCCTCTGGATTTAGCACGCAGTCACACGGCACAGACATTTCTGTGCGTTTATATTATTAATAATTATATTGCATTGCATTGTATCGTATCAAATTCTAAGGCCCTTATCCAACACTCTGGTAATCATTGCATGCACCAGCTGTGGTCAGTATACCCTTCCGCGGAAGCACCACTTATCTGTGTCCTAGAGAGAGAGAGGCTACTTCAGCTACTATCTATAAGATAAGGTCTCCTCCGTTAAGGGTCTCGGCAAGATGTCGTTGAACACAGGAAGCAACTAACCAGGCCACAGCCTGAGAGTTGAGACACGATCTCTCATCGACTGTGGCTAATAATACACAGTGATCATTCAGAACAGGAATTTACCTGAGCAAATATTACCCAACAAGAGCCCTGCACACATTCTCCTTAATCGAGGGTCAAAGGTTATTCAAACACTCTCAATTCACCTGGATTTCGTAATATTCCTCCTATTTAATTTAGGATTGCATATCAAACAGAACAGAACCAATCTCTCTTCTTCCTTCTCATTCTCTTCTTCCTTCTCCTTCTCTTCTTTCGTCTCCTGCTCCTCCTCCTCCTCCTGTGCTTCATTGCTGTGCAAACACAATATCTGCAAGACCACCGACCAAGAGGCCCAATATATTGCTCACTTAATTCGCGAGGTTCTTATTAAGAATCTATGGCATAATGAAAATGTATACTGTGACTAGACGACGTTTCTCTCACGTCAGAGTAATATATACATGCCAATATATATTTACATAAAGTGCATACGTATGAACATACTTTCTATTCTTAAGTGTGTGCGTGTGTAAAAGTAAGTAAGTAAGTATATCCTTTATTGTGCCAATCACCTGCGCCATGGGCCCATAACTGCACAATCCCTCCAGCAGATGGCATGATGAAGAAAACTTTCATCATTATATAGGATGATATACTGGAATTCAGATTTAGGATAGTATACATGTGATTTCAGAATAGGCCTAATTGACTATCTTGATCAGCTCAATGGATGATGTATGTTTATAACCATGTCTGTACCCCAAAATGCGGATAGCAATTGGTCAATTAATAAATATTCTTATCTTATCTTAACCACACTTTGTTTAAATACTATGGTATTAGTGATAACTTGTCACAAATGTCTAGCGGGCCATACTATTTGGATCAAGAGTAAATCATCCTTATGATAAACGTTTTACGAGCCACATAGTCTGGCGTGTGTGTTCTACTTTTTACTATATATTCAGACCATAAAATAATATAATTATGTCATATGTGATATATTTATTATATACACGCTGGATTTACATGAAGTGCCATAGATGTATCCATACAACCACCATGCTCATGAATACCATGTAAGGATTTTTCTGCTGCATTCCGTATGTATCATCCCAAACAATATATGTATATATTATTATTATTATTACAATATATATATAATACAATATTACAATATACATACTATTATGAAAATGAAATACTGTTAAGATTTTATATACTTAAAATTGTTATTGCATACATAATACCATTTATTGCATATATATGTAAGAGTCAATCGATTTTTTAAATACTGACTAAATATGTTGTGACATTTAATGGTGCATAAAAATTATCTGGATGGCAATAAATTGTTATCACCTGGAGTACACGTGTCCTCTTGAGTGACAATTTACAGATCTTTATCTGAATGGTAATACATTTTCATCACCGAAGTACACAAGCAGTCAAGTACACTTGGTCTATTGATTAAAAATTCACTGACATTCATGGATGCTGGGAAATTGTTGTCAAAGAAATTTTTAAATGAAGTGTCCATTAGGTTTGCAAAGCTCCTTTGTCTGGCTCGGTATATTTCCGCACATGTTGTGAAAACGGTACATATATATATATAATATATATATATATATACATACATACACAGCTAATTTTAGTTTCAGAATTTGTCATAAGATAAAAATAATCTGCTGTTGATGAAGCATCTGGTTGCAAAAAAAGTATGCATACTGTGTATGTGTGTGCAAGTTGAAACATCTGGGCATTAACATTAATGAGATTCTCAGAAAGGCATTTCATAAATATCTAGCTACATCCGTACATGTCGGTCCATCTGGGCATTAATAAATTTAATATATAAAATGATTCCGATTCTAGACAGGCACTAAAAAAATATTTGGTTACATCCACACATTTATATAGCTATATATAGTAATAGACTTCAAGAAGTCCCATTTTTAAATATCTGGCACAGCACGTACATTCATAAACATGTAAAGTAAATTTTATCATCTACCTGAAATATCTAACAAACATCCATGGACATTTCAAACAGTGTTTAACGAATTCCAGTTAGTCAAATGATTTCTGTGTACTTACGAACAGTAACTTCTTTGGCGTTCAGCCGACCAACCACTTCCGTTAAGGCCTTAACCCTGTCCCTGACCTTTCCAGTTCTTGCCACGAGACCGCTACATTCTGCGTACAACTCGCTGAACAGATCATCCGCCTGATGAACGAGGCTTTCCAGCTGATGGAAGAAAATCCGGGCGTCATTTTGAAAAAAGACTTCGCATGTTTTAGAGGTAGGATCACCACCTTTTTTGAACAGAGGCCCATCTGGACTATCCTCCCCTACAATCCGCTTCGCAAACGGCATTCTTCCACGCTGCCTTAAAAAAATCCTCCCTAATCGGAGGCCAGATTATGCCATAAATGCCACGAAAATGCCACTAAATCACTTGATGCCACAAAATCCCCAAATATATATAAACAACGTCGCCATCAATATAAAGCTAGACTATAGGCAGACGAAAAGTCGCTGCAAACTTAAACTTCGCGTCCTTAAACTTTCCGCAATCCATTTCGTCGACGGGTTTTCGGTGTAGAATTTCTTAGAATTGCATATTTCGCGATTTTCCATGAAAATCATTAATTAATCCAGTTAATTGCTGTTGTTTTCGTAAACTTCATCACACGCCGTAACACGCAGCGCCTCCAAACTCAACTCGCGTGTGTACCTGGCCAATCAATGTAAGCGCCGCTGTTGACTTAGGCGTCGGCACGCCCTCGCCAAAGCACAAACCACGACGACAGATAACAACGTAGAGTCCTCATTCTGACATTTTTCATTCAGAATTTCGCGCTAATTTCTAATTCAACACTCCACTGTATCTAATCTGTCGCCTTAAATTAAATTTAGCAAATTTTTGAGCTAATTTACTGAATTCGAATTCCACAGAATCGATTCATTAGCAGTAAACGGCTTGCACGTTGGTGCTGTATGTCGGATGGCGGGCACTCCAAAAGAAATGATCAATATTGTTTGTGTGATGTCGCTTGAGCAGTTCAAGGGGAGGGGAAGAGGGCTCTTCGATTGGAGCCAGCCTTTGTTGGTCTATCCATGACCGGGATCGAGTAAATGAAGCACCTGCACTGCAGGGAACGCCAATAAATAAAGGGAGGGAGTCTGAGAGACGTAGAAGGCGGGGGAAGGCAGATCCAGTGGCCCAGATATCAAAGAAAGCCGTTACCTGCGAGGGAAGTCTCTCGACAGACAATAACAGATGTAGGTCAATGCGGGCGAGATCATTATTGAGCGATTAACAGCCATCTGTCGAATGATGGGGAAACTGACTTCTGGAATTACTCTGCCATCTAGCTTATCTGACAGTTACAGATGTGCGTGATTGTTGGATTGAGGAAAGGAAAGCAGAATGTTTACAATACAATACAATACAATTAGATATTTATAGCGCGCTTTAACAAGACAAGTCTTGCACGAAAGCGCGTTTGAATGAATTAATAAATTTGCGAATTAGTAGATTAATTAATCAATATGTCAATTAATGAATAAATGAGTAAATAAAATAGTGATTTCATTAACAGTTCAGGTAAGACTGCATGTTTTGTTAACTGAGTTTGACTGAATGAAGAATCAAACAATCAATCAACGAATTAATTGATTCATTGCTAAACGAGTTAATTAAGGAACTAGTCAATAATTAATTGAACTAGTGAATTAATTAATGGCATTAGCTGGTGCCCTGTGCTTAGCCTGTAGATTGTAGAAGCACTTAGCTTAATAGAAGTTTACGATTACGATTACGACCAAAAGCCCAAACGACAGACAGACATACAGACAGGCAAGCAGAAGACCGACAGACAGATGACTGACTGACTGACTGACTGACTGAATGAATGAATGAATGAATGAATCGAACCGACAGGTGGACGACGGATTAAAGTACGGGCGGAAGCCATAGAGACAGGCAGGCGTATAGACAGACAGACAGACAGACAGACAGACAGACAGACAGACAGACAGACAGACAGACAGACAGACAGACAGACAGACTGGCAGACAGTCAGCCAGGCAGTCAGACAGACAGGCAGGCAGAAATACATACAGACAAGTCAAAGTTTAATCGTATCGTGTCTAATCGTTTAGAAAGCGCCTCTCGCGGAATAAAACTATTCAGAGGCGCTCTCAGCACGGAAGCCCCGGGGGTAAAGAAACGCATTTAAAGAGCAAGAGACCGATGAGGAAAAACTAGTCATTAGTTCAGCCCTTAGTGAAGGGGGACTGTCACTCCAAATGGAGGTACCTACCACAGCAAATGCTCGGTGTTAGGCCAGAGAATCCTAGTCCTATCTTCATATGTTGGCACTAGAGGAAGGCAAACAAGGTGTTCATCATTACTAAGCAATCAGCTCAGCAGATTCATTTCCTTCTCCAGTTTGAGTGGTTAGACGTGGAGTCGTGATCAATTGGCCATCTAGCGAATGCACTTGAAACTCTGCCGCGTGCTTCAGTCGCCATCTGGTGAACAATCAGCGACGTCCATTGACACCTGTCATTGCCATGGAGACGATTCATTCTGAAGTGGAGTTAAGGCAGCCACTACAAACGGTGGCTCTAAAGAGACCGGAAAACGTCGCTTTTTGCAATGTACTATTACTTAAAGTGGCCGAAATTATATAGCTCATTATTCTTCTCTACTATCTCAGTGAGATATCAGTCTCTGCCTCCTGTTGTATGTGTCTGCATAGGTCTCCATGTGTTTCTGTTTGTCTGTCTGTGTGTATGTTTGTGTCCACTTGTGCCTCTCTATTTATGTCCCTATGTGTAGGACCTATCTCTTTGTGTGTCTGTCTGTGCGTCTCTATATCTGCCTGTGGTTGTGCCTGTCTGTGTATCTATACGTGTATGTGTCTGTGAGTTTGTCTGCTTCTACTTGTCTGTTTCTCTGTCTAATACGAAGGAAATTCTCTGCGTTTTTCACAACATTAGTTAAATTCATTTACGTTGCTCTCTATTGCCATTTCCTTTGATTTCCCATCCCTATCCTCTTCCTTTTCTGCTTCCCTTCCGTCCCCTTCCCTTCTCCTCCGCATACGGGCATAGCGACATAAGCCACGCGGGGAGAGAGACAGAGACAAAGACAGAGGCAGCTAGGCAGAGAGAGAAACAGAGACAGAAACAGAGACAGACAGAGACAGACAGACAGAGAGACACACAGAGACAGAGACAGAGACAGACAGCGACAGGCATAGATAGAGACAGACAGAGAGCGACAGACAGAGAGAGACAGACACAAAGAGAGACAGAGAGACAGAGAGAAACAGAGACACACAGACACACAGACAGACAGACAGATAGATATATAGATAGATAGATAGATAGATAGATAGATAGACAGACAGACAGACAGACAGACAGACAGACAGACAGACAGACAGACAGACAGACAGACAGACAGATAGATAGATAGATGGGTAGATAAAGAAAACGTAAGACTGGCAGAGAGATAAAAAGAGAAAGTCAGAGATAGAGATCTAGACAGTGAGACAACCAGAGACAAGAAGAGAGCGAGAGACAGCGATACATCCAGAGACACATCCAGAGAGGCGTCTGCTGTTGAAGGCACTTCCGTTTAACCCTGACCCACCCTACGAACAGCCAGCCGTCGAACCCTCCTCCCTCCGTCTAACGCAACTACGTCCATCGTCCTAATCTCATCTAAACCCTGATTTCAGATTTATCTCCATAAGACGTCGACGCTCCTACTGCGGCTGCGCGGCAAAACGGACGAATGCACCGGGTGGTGCACGAAGCGGAAAAGGGACGAATGCACCGGATGGAGATCGAATTGCACCAACTAAAAGCCATCTGTTACCCGATGTGACTAAACTAGGTTTATGGTTATCAAATGAATAAAGTTGAAAATGAGGTAAATGTGGTATGGCCTTGCAAGAATAAGGTCAGATTAACTAAGGTATTAAAGGTGAATTACGTAAGGTGAGGTAAGGCAAGACCAAATAAGACAACGTGAGGTGGAATAAAGCAGGGCGAGGTTGAATCACGGTTGAGATGGATAGATCGATGAATGACAGACGGAGAGACAGACGGACGGACAGACAGACAGACAGACAGACAGTCAGACAGACAGACAGACAGACAGACAGTCAGACAGACAGACAGACAGACAAACAAACAGGCAGACAGATAGGCAGACAGACAGACAGACAGACACACAGACAGACACAAAGACAGTCAGACAGACAGACACACAGACAGACACACAGACAGACAGACAGACACACAGACACACAGACAGACAGACAGACAGACAGACACACAGACAGACAGACAGACACACAGACAGACACACAGACAGACAGACATAGGTAGAGAAAGGTAAAGGTATGGTAAGTCAAGGTAAAGTAGGATGAGGTAATTAAAGGTATGGTAAGGTAAGGTAAGGAAAGGTATGAGCAGTTGAGGTACGATAGGGATAAGCAAGGAAAGGTAGGCCTAACGGTAAATAATTAATCGTTAGCTGAAGGGAAACCTTTGTGAGGGATGGTCCTTAAGACGTGGTCCTGTTCGTTGGTTAATGGATGTATCGACTGAGGCGCAAACGCGACCCAAAGCAACACGTTCTAACACGGCAACTTTCACAACTCAACTAGATATTACCAGATTTCCTTTCTTTCCGCATTACGCAATTTACTAAGCGCTACAATTTAATGTCCAAGCTTCAATCGATGGCGCTGAGCGATAGTGAGTGAAGGACTCAGTACTTACTCAAGGTCCCCACCACGCGGTGAATGTCTCAGTGTAGGAGGATCGAAGCTTAGAATTGTGAATTTGTGAGTGAAGGAATCAGGACTTACTCCAGGTCCCCACGCGGTAAAATCAGAGGAGACGGAGGAGGAGGTGGAGGAGGAGGAGGATCGAAGTCTCGAACCCACACTCTCGGCGTTTTAAGGCAAGCTACCCACCCAATCGGCCACCGTGCCACCGGCGTCTACCCAGTGGCGGCGCCAGAGGGGTTAGGGGTGCTTAGCCCCCCTAACTGCGGTTCAGCCCCCAAAAGGAAAGGTTTTAAGCAAAAAAAGGTCGTCGCATCCCAATGGGAATAACTTACCATGGCTTTTTGAGCTTTAGCCCCCCAAACCTGAAATCCTGGCGCCGCCACTGCGTCTACCATTGCAGGAGGCACAGGTCTCTATTATTGGCAACCTAATAATTACGATGGTCTGCACCGAGTGTCTCTAGACAATTCCCCCTCCGTCTTGACGCAGCGATCGTTAATAAGCCGTTTACACACGACCAGCTTTAAAGAAATTCATAGAGTTTACCACTACACCTGCGGTTGCGTTCAACACCGAAACTTACCACACCCGATGCAGTTTACCCCTTCCGTGGGCTCCGGATGATGGCGATTCAGCGAGTGCGCATGCGCCTGCGGCGGCCATCTTGTCGGCTTCGAAGACGAAATCAGCAACAAAGTGGCGACGCCCAGCGGCAATCGATAGGGAAATTTATGCAACGAATGAAGGAGGAGGGAGAGCGGAAGGTGGAAGAGCTGGCGGCAGCGGCGGGCGGTTGACGCACTGGCGACCGGCAGCGTTGGCAGCAGCGGCGGGGCGTTCTTGGAGCAGCCACAGGTGGACGAGAGGGCGCACGGACGGACGGACGGAAGAGAGAGAGGGAAACTGGCGCGCGCGCGAAGAGGACGAGAGGGAAAATTGGAGGGCGCGAAGAGAACGAATATCTCGTCAGATGGGAAGCAGTTAGACAAGTGAGTATATTAACAATGTCGGATTTCATATTATATCAATTTAATATCTTATATAATTATAAGGTCGTTTTCTTTGTTCATTCGTTACTTATGCGTGTATGTTCATATAGCGCTATAATATTGAAATAATGTGCTAATAATTATTGCACATTTATTAATGAATATAATGTCGTTAAGTTAATACATATAATTCATTCATTCAGGAGATTTATATAGCACTTCTTCAAGGGAACTACTCAGAGGTGCTTCCGAATACAGCACGGCCAAAATGAACAGTTTTCAGGTTAGTATAGAACGTGTAAGAGAGCGTTCTGGAATTGTATTCATAATTAATATTAATTATGTATTTTTTTATGTATGTATGTATGTATGAATGTATGTGTTATACATACTATGGCATAAATTATGTTGAAATAATATATAAGTATACACGTTCACGTCATCTATGTATATACATATATATATGTATACATAAGTATATGTACAATTTACCGAAATATACATATGCCTATGTATAAGTATATATATTAGTGTGTTACTGTGTGTATATAATTCTATATATTTATAATTACATATATATATATATATATTGTCTGTCTGTGTCTGTGTGTGTGTGTCTGTGTGTGTGTGTCTGTCTGTCTGTCTGCCTGTCTGCCTGTCTGTCTGTCTGTCTGTGTCCATACGTCTGTGCAATGGAGCATCTTTTTATTTGCCTCCGCATTTGTACGGTCCGTGTGTTGAGTTACCGACGCCTGCGTTGTATACGGAGCGACACTCGTACAAAGGAGCTATATGATCTGATATTTATATAGCTCCTTAAACGACGAACACCGCTGTGAGGCGATGGTGATACATGGGTGGATGTAATCCAATTTGGCGCCTGCAGTGCTATCTGTTGTCTGGTGTTATCTCCTGTTCTGTTCTGCAGTTAGTTCTCATTTGTTCCGTTATTTTCTAGATCGTTCTATATTGCTAGTCCATTCTATTGCTAATTTGTTCAGTTCGAGATAGCTGTATTCTGTTATATTCTGGTGTGTTCCATACTTTCCTGTTGTCTTCTGTTAGGTTCTATTCGCTTCTGTTATGTTTTCTACTCTTCAGTTTCATTCGTTCTTTTTACACCGTGCCTGTCTATTCTTCTCCGCTCTATTCTAGTCTGTTCTATTATGCTGTGTTCTATTATGATCATTCTATTTTATTCTCGTCTATTTTCCTTCACTCTATTCTATTGTGTTCCACTGGAGTCTGTTCTCTTCTGTTCCTTCTATTCTGTTATCTGCTACTCCCCTCCGCTCCATTTTATTCTGTTGTATTTCGTTCTGTTCTGGTCGTTTCTTTCTATTATGTCGGAAAAGGAGAGCAAGAAACGAAGGAGAAGGAAAAGAGAGGAAGAGGAAACGTAGGAAGAGGAGGAATAAGAAAACGAGGAATAGTAAGAGGACGAATAAAAAAGGAGGAAGGGAAAGAAGGAATTGCAAATTGAGGAATAGGAAAAGGAGAAAATAGGAAAAGGAGTGGCAAGAGTAGGAGTAGGAAAGTGAGGAATGGGAAAAGGAGGAATAGCAAGAGTAGGAGTAGGAAAGGGAGGAATGGGAAAAGGAGGAATAACAAGAGTAGGAGTAGGAAAGTGAGGAATGGGAAAAGGAGGAATAGCAAGAGTAGGAGTAGGAAAGGGAGGAATGGGAAAAGGAGGAATAGCAAGAGTAGGAGTAGGAAAGGGAGGAATGGGAAAAGGAGGAATAGCAAGAGTAGGAGTAGGAAAGGGAGGAATGGGAAAAGGAGGAATAGCAAGAGTAGGAGTAGGAAAGGGAGGAATGGGAAAAGGAGGAATAGCAAGAGTAGGAGTAGGAAAGGGAGGAATGGGAAAAGGAGGAATAGCAAGAGTAGGAGTAGGAAAGGGAGGAATGGGAAAAGGAGGAATAGCAAGAGTAGGAGTAGGAAAGGGAGGAATGGGAAAAGGAGGAATAGCAAGAGTAGGAGTAGGAAAGGGAGGAATGGGAAAAGGAGGAATAGCAAGAGTAGGAGTAGGAAAGGGAGGAATGGGAAAAGGAGGAATAGCAAGAGTAGGAGTAGGAAAGGGAGGAATGGGAAAAGGAGGAATAGCAAGAGTAGGAGTAGGAAAGGGAGGAATGGGAAAAGGAGGAATAGCAAGAGTAGGAGAAGGAAAGGGAGGAATGGGAAAAGGAGGAATAGCAAGAGTAGGAGAAGGAAAGGGAGGAATGGGAAAAGGAGGAATAGCAAGAGTAGGAGTAAGAAAGGGAGGAATGGGAAAAGGAGGAATAGCAAGAGTAGGAGTAAGAAAGGGAGGAATTGGAAAAGGAGGAAGAAGAGAAGGAGAAAGCGGTCGAGGAAAGAGGAGGAGTAAGAATGGGAAGAATAGAAGGAGCATAAGTAGGTAACGTGGTTTTCTAGCGCTGTTGTAAATCGACATTGGGGACGTGCGGTTAGGTCGTTGTAATTACGTAGCGCCTGCATAATTGATGCTTAGCAGCAATTCTTCTGACGGCCTTTGTTACTTCCTCCGGCTTTGTCTGCGTATACGTGTCTCTATGCTTCTCTGACTCTCCCTGTGCCTCTGTCCGTCTCTTCGTTTGTGAGTCTGTCTTCCTGTCTGCCACCCTGTTTTGTCCATCCGTCGGTGTGCGCGTCTGTGTCTTTGTCCGTGTTTGTCTGCCTGTCTGTGTGTGAGTATCGGTCTGGATTCTTGACAACGAGTTTTCTAACTGAATTATTTCTCTCACAAACGTCGTATAGCTGATGCGTTCGCTTCAATGGTTTAGTTAGATGTTGGGTGGAGCTTTTGTTGCTTTTGTGGGACACTGCGGCCGAGTGGTTAGAGCGCTCGCTTTGTAACGACGAGGATAGGAGTTCGAGCCTTTTCCTCCTCTGAGAAGGTTACTGTGAAACGACGTTGAGCAAGTCCTTCACTCACAATGATATAGCTGAGCGCCGTTGACTGATGCTTGGTCGTTAGATAGCGACGCTTATTGGATGCGCAACAGTGATAATAATTATTATGCCAATGGTAAGGGTATTGTCGCTGTGAAAATGACCGTTAGGTAACTGTCATACTTCCCCCTCCTCTTCCTCCTTTTCCTCTTCTTCCTCTCCCAGTTACCATTTCACCTTTGTCTGTCTGTATGTCTGTCTGTCTGTCTGTCTGTCTGTCTGTCCAACTTTTCGTCTGTGTGTCTGTCTTCCTGTCTGCCGCCCTGTTTGTCCATCCGTCTGTCTGTCTGTCTATCTATCTATCTATCTATCTATCTGTCTGTCTGTCTGTCTGTCTGTCTGTCTGTCTGTCTGTCTGTCTGTCTGTCTGTCTGTCTGTCTGTCTGTCTGTCTATCTATCTATCTATCTATCTATCTATCCATCTGTCTCGGTGTGTGTCTCTGTTTTTGCCTTTGTCGGTCTCTGTCTCTGTCTGTCTCTGTCTGTCTCTGTCTGTCTCTGTCTGTCTCTGTCTGTCTCTGTCTGTCTCTGTCTGTCTTTGTCTGTCTCTGTCTGTCTCTGTCTCTCTGTGTGTCTGTCTGTCTGTCTGTCTGTCTGTCTGTCTCTTTCTCTCGTTCTGTCTCTGTATGTCTGTCTCTCCGTCATTATTTCGTAACACGGTTCTTTCTTTGTCATTTCTCTTAGAATCGTCGTCGTTTCTGAAGCTGTTTCCAATGGCAACCTACATGGCCAAACAAGTCGTTGGCAAGAAAATCGAATCGGTCAAAGGTCAGTCTTCCAGTGACGTCATCGTAACCTAGAGATTTTTATAGCGCAAAAAAAACGTAATGGCGTGTACCAACTAACTGACAGGAGCTCATTTAGACAGAAAATCATCAGACAACCAAGGTTCTGTGAGAGTCGTTGACGTATATCAAACAGGCGATTAGTATTACAGAGTGTTTCGCGGCATCTTGTGGGTTCTGTGCCCGTTGACGTCGACCTTTCTTACACGCAGTTTTGGAGCGTTCTTATATAATTATTATTATTATTATTACAGTAGTTTTATATAGCGCCCCTTCAAGACAGTCTACTCAGGAGCGCTCCCAGCCCAACCTCGGTCAAACAGGACAGTCTTAAGGCTAGAGAAGAACTGCGCAGCGCAGAGTGTCCTATTGAGGTCAGACGCAGTGCCACCGGAAGCCCATTCCAGGTCACCGGGCCAGCCACAGAGAAGGCGCGGCGCTGTCGGATAGCAGTCCGAGCACGGGGGACAAGGAACTCTGCTTGCACCGCTGAGCGCAACGAGCCACGACGCGGAACAGTCACAGTAGGGCAGCAGAGTTCCCGCAGATATGGAGGAGCCAGGCCCTCAGTGCAGCGCCGGACCAATGCAGAGACCCGGTAGGCAATGCGCTGCGGATAGGGGAGCCAATGGAGGACATCCCGCACGTACCAGGAGACTTGAGAGAACTTAGGGATGCGGCCCACAAGGCGGGCAGCCGTGCGCAGGACTCTGTTAAGGCATTTAAGCCGGCAAGCTGGGAGCCCATCATATATGGCACTACAGTAGTCCAGACGGGAGACTACGAAGGAATGAACCAGCGTAGAAGCAGCATCTGGGGAGAGGGACCGGGATATCACCCTGAGTTGCCGGAGCTGGTAGTAACAGCTACGGCAAAGGAGATTAATGTGTTGGACAAACGTAAGCTCCTGGTCTAGGGTTACTCCCAGGTCCCGGACTGAGGATGAGAAGGTGAGGTGCGGATAATATATAAGGATAGCCAATATAAATATATATAATATACATATCTATCTATCTATATATATATATATATATATAATAATAATAATAATAATAATAATAATAGTGATAATAGTAATAATAATAATAATAATAATAATAATAATAATAATAATAATAATAATAATAATAATAATAATAATAATAATAATAATAATAATAATAATAATAATAATAATCTTCGTTTAATTTGAAACTGACAGCAATGCTGGATGATTACAAATTAGTATGAACGGATGATCACAAGTTATTACAGGAGTTGAATTGAACTTATAAGGCAGCCATGCAAGGCGCCCATCACGTCCTACATCTCATTTTACAAACGCGCCATCTCGCGAATGAATAGGCTGAGTGGACCTTTCAAGGGGGCCGTCCATAAATGACGTCACGCACCTAGAGGGAGGGTGGTCGGAAATTTGTGACGATGTGTGACATGGGAGTGGGGGGTCTGAGAAGTGTGACATCACACCAGGTCTATGTCATTAAATTTAACAATTAACAACAATTTAATTTTATTAATAACAGCACTAATTTTGAGGATTAAATTTTCGTCACCGTTAGATTTTAAAATATTCATGCTTTCCCTATTTGTTCCATGAAGGAGCATTTTGCTTCGCCATGGAAATTTGGTTTTAGGGGGGGGGTCAGAGCTTTTTGACGTCATTTTCAGAGGAGGTGTTACTTTTTGTGACGAAATGTGTGACGAGGGGAGGGGGGGTTAAAAATCGGGCAAAATTGCGTGACGTCATTTATGGACGGCCCCTAGGGAGGGTATACGGGAAGCGATCCCGCTACTTACTGCTCTTCACGGGGAATCACGCCACTTATGTTACCACTAGGCCTACACTATGGACCCCATCTTGCGGCTGCTATAGGGCCGTTTACATAGACCTATCCAGCATGGAGTTAAGGAAGATGGCTTAGACACTTCAGCGATTGGATCCAGAGTTTAACGACATCCTATGGCACCAAATCCCTTGACATGGACAGAAATTATTTTGAGCAGTTCTCACCGATCGATGGCATAATACTTGTTTTCATCGTTTTAACTCCGCTGATTTTTGTCAGATTGTTTTTCTCAATTAAACGAATATTATAGGCCTACTAGACATCTTGCGGCTACTGGACCGTTGACGTCGAACTATTATTATATGTTACATGCAGTTTTGAAACGTTTGATTCTACCGATTGAACGCAGCTGACTATTATAATAGGATCTGTAGAAAACATTTTAAAGGCGTCTAACAAGACTATTACATTTTAAATTGTTTAACGATATCTTGCGGCTACTGGAGCCGTTGACGTCGATCTATTTTACATCCAGTTTTTAAGGCGCTAGAACTTACAGCATAGCTAACGATAACGTATAATGGTCAATTATAGGATGCGTAGGAACGTTTTACAGGTGTCTAACAAGACCATTTTTTTCAATTGTTTAACGACATCTTGCGGCTACTGGACTGTTGACGTCGACCTATCGACGCAGGTTTTTTTATTTCAAGGTTTAACGTCATCATATGATATCAAAGGCCGATGACGACAATTCGATAGTGTATATACAGTGAAAAATGAAAACGATAAATTTATAGGTTAGTTGCAGTTTAACGACACTATATCACAACAAAGATGATAGGGCTAAGCGTCGCCCTCCTCTATCCTCCAGGCTTTTGACTGGCACTACCGCAGCGAGGGTAGATGGATCCTCAGTTTAACGGCAGCTTATGAGAACATAGGCCGTTGCCGCCGACAAAGATTATTTTTTGGCATAATACAGCTCAATGCGAGGGTAGAGGGGGAGTTTATATTTATCTATAGCGTCCGAAAGACACCATTTAGAGGTGTCCAAACAGAACTTTACAATGTCACTACTATTCATTGTTTAACAGCACAAAAACATTCAGTTAACGATGTCTATAATACATGTATTACGATAAGATGTTATTTCAACTTATTTGATGCAAAGACAACAACATTTGACACTGTTGTTGTCAAACAAAAGATCTTTAAATGTAAAAAAGATTCGTTCTTAGCTAGGCTATATATAGCCGTGCCTGGGCACCCTTGTGAGTTACTTAATGAGCACTGTAGCCTATAAGTGCTCTGACACATAGGCCTAAATGCATTTAATTACCTATGAGTAAATTGAAGATCTTTTTCCTTAATATCAAGCCATTTTCAAGATCAAAGATGCAGTTTGGAAGGGTAAGAATGCTATGTAAGATTTCTTATAATGAAATGTCGCTATAGCGATTGGTTGGTTACTTGCTGTTTAACGACACTGTGCCATAACAAAGATGATTAGCGTCGCCCTCCTCCTTTTTCTTTAATCATCAGTTTAATGACATCTCATGACAACATTGTCCGCTGAAGTCATTCAAACATCGTACATTAGCAATTTTTAAAACATTAAAATTATACAGGTATACAGCAACGCGATTTATCTTTACACTGCTCAGGTAGCTTACATATAGACTGATATTTACATATTGTGGGGCGCGGTGGTGTAGGGGTATGTTCGGTGCCTTGCACCCGGAGGGTTGCGGGTTCGAATTCACCTCAAGCCGCCGCGTAGGGACCCTGGGCTTGCCCAGGGTCCCTACGCGGTCTCCTTCACTCGCAATTGCTCATGCGCTTCGGCGTGAAACTCCGATTCAGTGTCCGCGCTGTAGTCGGGAGCGCCTGAGTAGAAATCTTGAAGGGGCGCAATAGTAAGTGCTCATACATACATACATACATACATACATACATACATACATACATACATACATACATACATACATACATACATAGATACATACATACATACATACATACATACATACATACATACATACATACATACATACATACATACATTTGAAGCTCAGTTTTATTCACTAGCAATGTAGTGTTTACAAGAATTATTTGTGCTTATTTCAAACATTTATGACAGAAATTCAAGTTAAATGTATGAGCGTTATTCATTAGGCCAAGACGCCACAGCAGTCATGAACATCTATGAATGTAGTTTGACGAATATATGTATGTATACAAATATACATGCTATATATATATATATATATATATTTATATATATATATATATATATACATGCATAGGCATACATAATATATATATATATAATTATTATGCATGCCTATGTATCTAACAGACATAATATTATATAGATAGAGTGACGGCGGAATATGAGCAGAACCTGCATGGCATATTTGCAGATATGCGGCGCATACATCTGCGTATACTAATTTACAGCGATTAATAATTATTACTTCCAGACGATGTCACGCCCTTAATTGCTCCCATCCCTCTAATCACATTTCTATTCTTTGGACTGGATCCAGAGTTTAACGGCAGCTTATGACAACAATCGTTTCCGCCGACAAAAATTATTTTTGGCATATTACAGCACTTTATTCCATTCTTTGGATTGGATCCACAGTTTAACGGCAGCTTATGACAACATAGGCCGTAGCCGCCGACAACGATTTTTTGGCATATTACAGCTCTACCTTAAACGCAGTTGATGAATTATAGCGTCGGTATAAAAGTTTCTAAAGGTGTCTTACTGTTACAAGACCATGACTTTTTCCATTGTTTAATGACATCTTGCGTCTATTAGGACCGGTTACGTCGACATGCAAGTTTTTTAGAATGCAGAATCTACTCAAACGATTTATCGCAGCTGAAAAATTATATGATCTCTAAAACACGATTTAAAGGTGTCTAACGAGATCATTACATTTTCCATCGATTAACGATGTCTTGTATACCTCCTAGAACCGTTTACGTCGACCTATCTTACGTGCAGTTTTTGAAGATGAATGAGCCTCCCTAGCAATTAAGTGATTAAGCGCAGCTGTTAAATTATAGCATCTATAGAGAACGTTTTAAAGGTGTCTAACAAGACCATAACAATTTTCATTGCTTAACGACATCTTGCGGCTACTAGGTCCGTTGACGTCAACCTATCTTATCGAACACATATGGCACTAGCGACGGATGGATGAATCCAGAGTTTAACTTTAACGGCAGCTTATGACAACATAGGCCGTTGCCGCCGATGGATGGATGGATCCACAGTTTAACGGCAGCTTATGACAACATAGGCCGTTGCCGCCGATGGATGGATGGATCCACAGTTTAACGGCAGCTTATGACAACATAGGCCGTTGCCGCCGACAAAGATTATTTTTGGCATATTACAGCTCTTCTTACATTTTAAAGGTGTTTAACGAGACCATAGCATTTTCCATTTTTAACGACATTTTGCTGTTACAAGGGTCGTTAACGTCGACCTATCTTAGATGCAGCTTTGGAAGATACTTGAACAACTTCAGCGATGGATTGATGCAGAGTTTAACGACATCTTATAGCAACAAGGGCCGTTGACGTGGAAAGAAAACATTTTTAACTGTTCTCACCTTCGAAAATGGCATAGGACAGCTAAGCCTTAACGAAACGCAACTGATGAGTTGGTATCGACGGAGAAAGCTAAAGGGTCTATAGATAGACCATTTCATTTTTATTATTATTTAATGTCTTGTGGTTTTGGGGTCGGTTATTTCGACCTATCTTAAATGTATCTTTTGGGATTCTGTGATTCTAGCGATTAAACGCAGCTGGTAAATTATAGCATCAGTACAAAACGGGGTGTGGAAAGAGACTAACATTTTCCTTTGTCTAACGACATCTTGCGGCAACTGGAGCATTTGACGTCAACCTTTCTTTCATGCAGTTTTGGATCGTGCTTAGATGCATAGGCCTATATATTCCTTAATCGAAACCTGAGTGACAAACCGCATTCAATGTTTAGGGATTGTATGGATCTAGAGTTCAATGACATCTTATGGCAACAAAGACCATTGACGTCGGTCGAAATTATTTTCAACAGTTCTAACCTTTCGAGTTTGGACTTGGACAGCTGAACGAAATGCAACTGATGAGTTGGTGTCGCCAGGGAAAGTTTAAGGGTCTATAGATAGACCTTTTCATTTTCCTCTGTTTAACGTATTGAGGATATACTGTGGCCATTTACGTCGACCTTTCTTGCGTTCAGTTTCAGCAGACGTCGAGGGAACTCTGTATTGTATTGTATTGTATTGTATTGTATTTGAACACTTGTTATAGCGCCCCAACCAGATTTCCCATTCAGAGGCGCTCCCGACTACTGCGCGAACGCTGAATCGGAGTTTCACGCCGAAGCGCATGAGCAATTGCGAGTGAAGGACTTGCCCAGGGTCCCTACGCGGCGACTTTGAGGTGGATCTGAACCCGCAACCCTCCAGCTGCAAGGCGCCGAACATACCCCTAAACCACCGCGCCCCAGTTGTATTGTGATGTGTTGTATTGTGTGTTGTATTGTACTCCACGTTTATAATGCGACCGAGCCACCCGCAGTAAAGATCCGAGAAATTAATCTCTGATAATCCGACCCGACCGGGAAGCGAACCCGGGGCGCCGGCGCGGCGAGCGGGCACCAACCCACTCGGCCACTTAGGATCCTTGAGCTCTATCGATTAAACGCAACTGATAAATTATAGCATCGGTAGAAAAGTTTTAACGGTGTCTAACAAGACCATTACATATAGCCTATATATCTTCGTTTAATAAAACAGACTGACAAACCGCAGTGAGTTACGTAATAGAAAGTTTGACAAATCTAATATAATTTTATGAGGTACAGTTGCTGAAGGTTCTTTACCGTTCATTGAAAAGCCTAAACTATAGAGTATGTATATGCTACCGTAATTTATAAATAATAATAATAATAATAATATCTTTTCTTTAATAAGCGCCTGACAAACGCACTGCGCTGTACATTTACATGTTATGCAATTGAAATCTTAACTACTAACAGAACAGACAGCCATGTAATACAACGGCGCTAATAGCAGCCTACAAAGCAAATCCGCCCAACGGGGGCTCGAACTCGGTACCTCTCGGTCTCTGTGCCAGCTGTTATCCAAAGCGCCACGGTATTCTAGGTATGAAATTTCTGTCGTCTTTTAATGCCAAAAACTAATTTCTATCGGCGGCAACGGCCTATGTTGTCATAAGCTGCCGTTAAACTCTGGATCCATCCAATGCTCCATCGTTTAACGACATCTTGTGGCTGCTATGGCCGTTTACGTCGACCTATCTAACATGGAGTTTTCGAAGATGGCTAAGAAACTTTGGCGATTGGATCCAGAGTCTAACGACATCTTATGGCAGCAAATACATTGACATCGACAGAAATTATTTAAAGCAGTTCTCACCGTTCGATGGCATAACAGTTTTGCGATTGTTAACTGATTAGTTCGATGTAACGACACTGTTTCATAACGTAGATGATTAGCGTCGCCCTCCTCCTTTCTCCAGGGTCGAGACTGTCACTGCCAGAGTACGGGCAATGGCGGATTTTTTTTATCGATTTAACACTGCTGATGGATAATATAGCATCCGCAGAAAATATTTTAAAATTGTTTGAGGAGACCATTGCATTTTCCAATGTTTAATGACATCTTGCGGCTACTAGAGCCGTTGACGTCGTCGACCTATCTTATTTTTGATTTTGGAAAATATCAGTAAAGCAATTGAAGCAGCTGGTCAATTATAGGATGTTCAGGAAAGTTTTAAAGGTGTCTAAAAAGACCACTGTATTTTCCATTGTTTAACGACATTATGCGGCTAATGGGCCGTTGACGTCGACCTATATGTTACATTCAGTTTTTGTAAACATGGAAGGGCTTTAACGATTTTTTTATTTCAAGGTTTAACGTCATCAGATGATTTCAAAAACCGTTGACGACAATTCGAAAGTGTATACAATGCAATAGAAACAAGAAATTATTTTATAGGTTAGTTGCAGTTTAACGACACTGTATCATAACAAAGATGATTAGCGTCGCCTTCCTCCGTTGTCCGGGCTTTGGACTGGCACTAAGTTACCACTCTCCGACATCTGAGGAGTTTATATTTATTTATGGCGTTCAAATATTTAAAGGTGTCAAAACAGAACTTTACAATGTCACTACTATTCATTGTTTAATAACGGAAAACATACAGTTAACGATGTCTATGATACATGTATTACGATAAGATAATATTTGATGCAAATTAAACAACATCTGACAGCAGTTGGCATACACAAGGTTTTTAAATGTAAAAAAGATTCTTTCCTAGCTATAGACGTGCCGGAGCGCCCTTTGAGTTACTTAATGAGCGCTGTACAAGTGCTCTGATATATATATATATATATATATATATATATATATATACATACATACATTTATCTA